>JXCR01017670.1:200556-212663 GCA_002079205.1 Phalaenopsis hybrid cultivar
AAGTGAAGCCAGTTTTTAATTTGACATCTCCTCAAGCTTCTCCCCATAAGTTTTTCTTTTTTTTGGTTTTCTTTTACTTTTGATTTGTTCTTTTCTTTTTCTTTCAGGATCATTTTCACTCCTTTCTTTTGATGTCTTTTTCATATGTGGATTACTATATCTGGATAGTCTTTAATGATTTTGAACTTTAATATCCTTTTTCTAAAGTTAAAAATTTCTCACATTTCTTTACTTAAAAATTTGTAGAAGTATAGTAATAATTTTACATAGAGTCTTGAATTCTTTTTAAAAGTGTAGCTCTAAAATCTTTAATGTTTCAAAAATACNGTAAAATGTGTTGTAAAACATATGATATAGGAAATGGAGTATGAGTTCTACAACAGAGTGAGGATCACATTTGATTCCATGAAGGATAATTTTGTTCATGAAATTAAGTGCAAACAAATAGAAAAATATACTTTGTTGGGTGTAGAATTAGAGAATCTTTAGGGTGATAAACTAAAATCACCAACTCAGTCTTAGTGTTTAAAAACTAAAGCGAGAGTTAGCCTTCAGGTGAAGGGAAGTGGGAGCTCTNTGAAGCCAATTTTTGATTAGGCATCTCCTCAAGTTTCTCCTCACTTTCATATTTTTTTTCTTTCTTTTCTTTTCTCTTTTTCATTTGGATTGCTTTCAATCCTATATATTTTTCTTTTCTTTTCAGGGATTGTTGTCAATCCTTTCTTTTTCCTTTTTCAAGTGAGGATTACTATGTCTGGATAGCTTTTAATGATTTTGATCATCATCTTTCTTTCCCTAAATTTGAAACTCAAAGCATTCCTTTACCTATAAATATTTCATAACTTTTACATCATTGAGCCCCAATCTTTTCTTCTCAAATGAATTTCTAAGATTCTTAATATTTCAAAAAATAGTTCCTTTACTTTAAATAGTTAACTATAGTCTTATTCTCTTATACTAAATATCTTAATCTACAAAATTAATTTTCATTACAAAAATACTCCTTTAAATCTACCATCATATTTAAATATCTACAAAACATAGTTACCTGAATTAAATTCACTACATAAAATTATATTAATAATTTTTGAAAATATTTAAATTGAGAACATCTAATAATTAATCTTTTTCTTCCCTCCCCTAAACTTAAATTTTTCAATACGAAACGATACAGGTGGAAAGAAAAATTCTAAATATAAATCATACCTCAGTATTTTAGGCATTTTCATCATTCTGAAATTTTTTCAGTCCTTCTCAAAATTTCTACTTCACGTAGTTTGTAACATTAGGAGCTTTCTATACATATAAATCATTAAAAAATTTTCTGGGTAATGAAATTTTGAAATAAGTACAAAACTAAACATTATACAAACATAATATTTTGCTAACACGTCCACAACAATAAACAAAACAATTACAATTAAAGTGCAAAATAAAAATTACATCACATTACAATTTAACAAATTTCAACTACCGCACCAAACAATTATAACAATAATTAAAAATTATCAAATTACAACATAACAATAAAAATGAAAGTACAGACACACAAACATCTATTTCTATTATAAAAATTACAAAAATAAAAGTAAAAGTATATCAATTACTATCAAATGTCAAAATCCCAAACTATATCTTTGTCTCCTTGGTCAGCAGGTGTATTGGGCTGATACTGAGTATATCGGGGGCATTGAATAAAAGTAACATCAGGCTCTCCTTTGTAATGTCGGGCCTGAGCTTCGTAGTAAGTTATCTCAAAATCAAAATGCCTCTGAAGGTACTCACCATCATAATCATGTCTACGTTCTAAACCTCCAATCCTTTCATTTATTAGCTCTATACTCTTTTGCTCCATGGTCAACTCATTCATTAAATTGGTCAGGGTAGGGGAACTAGAAGGTGGAGGTCATAACTAGTAGAGGGGATATCTGTACTAATAGAAGATTCTTGACTACTACTCTCAGTTCTCCATTTTTTGTGGGATTCATATGTCTTTAAATTAGCTTTACTAATGGGTTTCATAGGGTAAACCCATTCCTCACCTCTAGCTTCCACTCCAAAAAGTTGGCAAAGTGCATAAATGAGGTCAAAATGTCCTAGACCTCCACTTGTTTCACTCCTTGCCGTGGTCAATATATTCTTAAAAATGATTCTATTTATATTTCTATTATTCTGAATACAGAAATTCAAAATAGCTCTATCTCTTGTTACCTCACTATGGTGATAGGTTTGTAACATAGTAGAGGAAATAAAATAGTGCAACGCTTTAGATGTGGCATTCAACATGGAAGCAGAAAAATTTACCTATTCTCGTTGCTTTATCTTTCATGTTCCTTTCCCATTAATAAGAAAGTTGATCATATCATTCAGCGGGTCTTCCATGGTACTGAAGGTTTCACAGTGGCAACCATAAGAGTCTGGGATTTTATAAAAGGAGTTAATGCGGGCGCCAATAAATTTAATAGAAAATCCCCGCACTTGAACGATTTCGTCCTCAAAATAGAACACGTTGGCATAAAACTCTTTTACAATATTTGCAGCAGCCTTATTGGTGGTGTAACAGAAGTTTTTCCACCTCCGCTCGATAATAAATCGTTCAATTTTGACCAAAGAAAAATATGTTGAGATTTTCATACCTATTTTATACTATTTTTGATGATATTGCACTTTAAGATAGGTATTTTTGATGTTTTGTTGCAAAAATGATGAAATAGGGTCATTAGAGCAAAAAGATGCAAAAAGGAGCGAATTTGGAGCGAAAAAGACCAAAATGTAAAGAACTGAACTAGGTCGCCGACGGCGAGATTTTCCCGAGACTCCAAATTTAATTCATTATGAAGGTCCGCCGATGGCACCCTCGAGGTCGCCGACGGCGGCTCGGTGGTTATGCCCAATCAGGCTTTGGATAAGGCCAAATGTTGAAGGGATGCTTAGGCAACTCTTAGGAAAACTCATCTGCATCCTTAAAGAGAAGACTTTGGCCAAAAATAGAGGAGGGGAGACTCTAAATTGAAGTGTGAAAAAGTGTAGAGAGTCTAAATTGTGAGGGATTCTTCGAGAGATTGTAAGAGTAGAGGGAAAGTGAGAGATTTCTTCCTCCTGTCTACTTCGAAAAGGAATTATGTGTGATGTAAAGAAAGGAAAAGATTCAGAGGAACTTTGAGGAGTGTTCTTAGAGAGAAATTAAAGATAAATTATTTACTTGTTGTAATTTGTATGACTTTAATTTTATATATGAATTAAGAGTTTTGTTGTGTTTTCCCCACGAGATCAGAGTAGTTTTCTCTGTCTTTCTCCTTGTCTTGAGATTTGTGAAATAGTAATTTAAATTGGTGAAGCCATGAAAATGTTTAAGAAATTGTGATGATCTTTTCACTTTAATCTTAATTTACTTTCAATNTAAAAGTAACATCAGACTCTCCTCTGTAGTGTCGGGCCTGAGCTTCGTAGTAAGTTATCTCAAAATCAAAATGCCTCTGAAGGTACTCACCATCATAATCATGTCTACGTTCTAAACCTCCAATCCTTTCATTTATTAGCTCTATAATCTTTCGCTCCATGGTCAACTCATTCATTAAATCGGTCAGGGTAGGGGAACTAGAAGGTGGAAGGTCATAACTAGTAGAGGGGATATCTGTACTGATAGAAGGTTCTTGACTACTACTCTCAGTTCTCCATTTTTTGTGGGATTCATATCTTTAAATTAGCTTTACTAATGGGTTTCATAGGGTAAACCCATTCCTCATCATCTCCAGCTTCCACTCCAAAAAGTTAGTAAAGTGCATAAATAAGGTCAAAATGTCCTATACCTTCACTTGTTTCACTCCTTTCCGTGGTCAATATATTCTTAAAAATGATTCTCCCCACATTTATATTTCTATTATTCTGAATACAGAAATTCAGAATAGCTTTATCTCTTGTTACCTCGCTATGGTGATAGGTCTGTAACATAGTAGAGGAAATAAAATAGTGCCACGCTTTAGATGTGGCATTCAACATGGAAGCAGGAAAATTTACCTATTCTCGTTGCTTTATCTTCCATGTTCCTTTCCCATCAATAAGAAAGTTGATCACATCATTCAGTCGGTCTTCCATGGTACTAAAGATTTCATAGTGGCAGCTATAAGAGTCTGAGACTTCATAAAAGGAGTTAATGCGGGTGCCAATAAATTCAATAGAAAATCCCCGCACTTGAGCAAATTCATCCTCAGAATAGAACACGTTGGCATAAAACTCTTTTACAATATTTGCAGCAGCCTTATTGGTTGTGTAACAGAAGTTCTTCCACCTCTCCTTGATAATAAATCGTTCAATTTTGACCAAAGGAAAATATGTTGAGATTTTCATACCTTTTTTATACTATTTTTTATGATATTACACTTTAAAGAAAGGTATTTTTAATGTTTTGTTGCAAAAATGATGAAATAGGGTCATTAGAGCAAAAAGATGCAAAAAAGAGCAAATTTGGAGCGAAAAATACCAAAATGTGAAGAATTGAACTAGGCCGCCGACGGCGAGATTTTCCCGAGACTCCAAAATTAATTCATTATGAAGGTCCGCCGATGGCACCCTCAAGGCTGCCGACGGCGAGCTCGGCGGTTATGCCCAATCAGGCCTTGGATAAGGCCAAATGTTGAAGGGATGCTTAGGCAACTCTTAGGAAAACTCATCCACATCCTTAAAAAGAAGACTTTGGCCAAAAATAGAGGAGGGGAGGCTCCAAATTGAAGTGTGAAAAAGTGTAGANCATAAGGAAATAATATTATCGGGTGTAGAATTGGAGATTTTAGAGTGATAGACTAAAATCTCCAATTCGGTCCTATCATTTGGGTGCTGAAGTGTAGATGTTAGCCCTCAGGAAAGGGGAATGTGGGAGCTCCGAAGTGACAGCCGGTATCCTCTCAGCCTAGCCGCAGATTGAGTAAACAAGCATAGGATTAGTCAATGTTCTTTATGCCAGGACCAAAGGGTAAAGAATAGGTATGTTCCTATTTGGCACAATATAATTTGAGCCAATTCACTTTATCCATTCACTATAATTTCTTGACAAGGAGAAGGATGCTTTCTTATATTGTGAATATCACATTTAACCTCATTAGTATCATTCGTTATTTAATAGTTATTAAAATTATATATTTATTGCAGTTGTCTATTAGTGACAGATAAGCAAATTGAACTTTGTTGTTGTGATTAAAATATTGCTTTTTATACAATCTTAGTTCGTAAGTCTAAACCACTCCCTGTGGGATCGATATCTAGGACTCCATTAGAGCCCTATATTACTTGAGCGATACGTATAATTGCGTTGATAAGTGTGACTTTACAATTATTGAATATTTATTACGTCCATATTTATCTTATATTTTTAAGCATATATAAAGTCGCGGTCAAGTTTTTGGCGCAGTTGTCGGGGAGTGAGTAAATAAAAATCATAATTAGAGTAACGAACAATTTAGGATTATTAGAAAATTTTTACTTGAATTGCAACTTATTTTTATATTTAATTAATTCTATTACTGTATACTGATTTCAAATTGTATGCATAAATTTGGACCTGAAAATCTTATACCCTACGATTCAGAATTAGAACGCACTGTTAGAAGGGTTAGAAGATTAAGAAGAGAACCTAGAAATTCTGATACAATAGAAAACAACATGAACAATTAAGGAATAGAAAATGAACATCAACCTAGACCCCTACGAGATTATGCAAATCCTACAGCAGATGAAATTCACGTATCTATCCAAAATCCATATGTAGCTTCTAATTCATTTGAGCTTAAACCTGTTATTATCCAAATGGTACAAAACAATCAATTTGGAGGTACAGGAAGATCCTAAATTACACCTCGCTAGTTTTTTAGAACTGTGTGCTACTTTTAAATATGACAGAGTCTNTGTCAGATTGATGGAGAGTCAATATATGAAGCTTAGGAGAGATTTAAAGATCTTTTTAGGAAGTTCCCTCATCATTCGTTACCAGATTGGTTGATAATTCAAACTTTTTATAATGGACTTAGGAAGTGCCTTCATCATTCGTTACCAGATTGGTTGATAATTCAAACTTTTTATAATGGATTAAGATCTCTTAGATCGATTATAGATGCTGCGGCTCGTGGTTCTTTAATGTCAAAACCTTTTGATACCCTCATCATTCGTTACCAGACTGGTTAATAATTCAAACCTTTTATAATGGATTAGTGGGATATGTTCTCATCATTCATTACTAGATTGGTTGATAATTCAAACTTTTTATAATGGATTAGTGGGATCTCCCATCATTCGTTACCATACTGGTTAATAATTCAAACCTTTTATAATGGATTAGTGGGATCTCTTTGATGATAGATGCTGCGGCTGATGGTTCTTTAATATCAAAACCTTTTGATGAGGCTTATTCATTAATAGAAGAGAAAATATAGATGTTGCGGCTGGTGGTTCTTTAATGTCAAAACCTTTTGATGAGGCTTATTCATTTGTTACCAGATTGGTTGATAATTCAAACTTTTTATAATGGATTAGTGGGATCTCTTAGATTGATTGTCACCAGATTGGTTGATAATTCAAACTTTTTATAATGGATTAGTGGGATCTCTTAGATCGATTATGATGTTGCGGCTGGTGGTTCTTTAATGTCAAAACTTTATGATGAGGCTTATTCATTAATAGAAGAGATGGTTACCAACAATTTTAAATGACCCTCTGACCGGGTAAATCCTAAAAGAGTAGCTAGTATCCTTGATTCTGATGCAATATCTATGTTAGCTTCACAGATTGCTGCAATATCAAAGAAATTGGATCATTGTGGGATGAGTTATTCTCCAACACCTCCTATGATGGTAGAAAATTCATCTGGGCAATTTGTGGATGTTCAACCTTCATATGAGACCTTAAATGCTATTAATAGACCCAACAACCCTTATTCAAACTATTATAACCCAGGTTGGAAGAATCATCCAAATTTTAATTGGAATAACAATTTTTCTACAAATCAACAATGAGCAAACAACCCAGTGAACCTAGTAGGAAATTCATCCAACTAAGGAAATGTAAACTATAGACTTTCTTATCCTCCAGGATTTAATAGCAACACTCAAATTAAGGAGAAGAAGTTGTCTATGGAAGAGTTGAAATTAAACATGGGTCAACAATTGCAGACAAGGAAATCAATTACAAATTGAAGGAAATCAATTACAATATTAAGGAACTACTATTAAGAATATTGAAAACCAATTGGGACATATCGCTACTGCGCGTAGTAACCAAATATTAGGAACTTTTCCTAGTACTATGGAACCAAATCCTAAAGATCAAGGAAAAGAACAAATTAAGGCGATACAATTACGAAGTGGAAAAGAATTGGAAATAAGGGTGCAAAAAGAAATAGAAACTGAAACAAAGAAAATGGATACCGAAAAAGAAACGGATCATGAGTACCCAAATTTAGAGTATCTATTTACACCAACGAAAATTACTGTGGAGAAACCTCCACCATTGTTTCCTCAAAGATTGAAGTAACACAAATAGAATAAACAAATTTCCAAATTTTTAGAAATTCTTAAGAAGTTAACGGTGAATATTCCCTTCGTAGAAGCTTTAGAGCAGAAAATTCTTAAGAAGTTAACGGTGAATATTCCCTTCATAGAAGCTTTAGAGCAAATGCCCAATTTGAAATTTATGAAAGATATTCTGAACAAGAAAAGGAAGTTCACGGATAACAAAAATGTTGCACTAATATTCTAAACAGGAAAAGGAAGTTCACGGATAACAAAATTGTTGCACTTAGAAAAGAGTGTAGTGCTATTATTCAGAAAAAGCTTCCTGAAAAATTAAAAGATCCTGGCAGTTTCATTATATCATGTGCTATTGGTGAAAAATTTTATGGAAGAGCTTTATGTGATTTGGGAGCCAGCATTAATCTTATGCCTCTGAATTTTCAAAATATTAGGATTAGGAGAAGTCTCACCTACTTCTGTAACGCCATAGTTAGCGGATCGTTCAGTTACATATCCTAATGGAGGTATAGAAGACGTGTTCGTAAAAGTGGATAAATTTATCTTTCCTTTGGATTTCATTGTTTTAAATATGGAGGAAGATGAAGAAATACCTATTATTTTAGGGAGACCATTTTTAGCCACTGGAAAAGCTATGATAGATGTTCAAAAAGAAGAATTAACTATGAGAGTGAATGATCAAGAAGTGACTTTTAACATTATAAAATCTATGAAATAACCTGCTGTTGAAAGAGATAATGAATATTTTTGCATGGAAATTAGTGAACATCTATTNGTACCTATTATTTTAGGGAGACCATTTTTAGCTACTGGAAAAGCTATGATAGATGTTCAAAAATGATAATTAACTATGAGAGTTAACGATCAAGAAGTGACTTTTAACATTGTGAAATCTATGAAATCTATCATTTTAGGGAGACCATTTTTAGCTACTGGAAAAGCTATGATAGATGTTCAAAAAGGATATGGAGGAAGATAAAGAAATACTTATCATTTTAGGGAGACCATTTTTAGCTACTGGAAAAGCTATGATAGATGTTCAAAAAGAAGAATCGTTTTAGGGAGACCATTTTTAGCTACTGGAAAAGCTATGATAGATGTTCAAAAAGGAGAATTAATGAGAGTAAACGATCAAGAAGTGACTTTTAATATTGTAAAATCTATGAAATACCTTGCTGTTGAAAGAGATAAAAAGACCATTTTTAGCTACTGGAAAAGCTATGATAGATGTTCAAAAAGGAGAATTAACTATGAACACCATTTTTAGCTACTGGAAAAGCTATGATAGATGTTCAAAAAGGAGAGTTAACTATGAGAGGGAGATCATTTTTAGCTACTGGAAAAGCTATGATAGATGTTTAAAAAGGAGAATTAACTATGAGAGTTAATGATCATGGAAAAGCTATGATAGATGTTCAAAAAGGAGAATTAACTATGAGAGTTAACGATCAAGAATTGGAAAAGCTATGATAGATGTTCAAAAAGGAGAATTAACTATGAGAGTTAATGATCAAGAAGCCGGAAAAGCTATGATAGATGTTCAAAAAGGAGAATTAACTATGAGAGTTAATGATCAAGAAGTACTCGAAAAGCTATGATAGATGTTCAAAAAGGAGAATTAACTATGAGAGTTAATGATCAAGAAGTGGCTTTTAACATTGCAAAATCTATGAAATACCCTGCTGTTGAAAGAGATATTGAATGTTTTCGCATGAAAATTATTGAACATCTACTGAAGTAGATGTTCAAAAAGGAGAATTAACTATGAGAGTTAATGATCAAGAAGTGACTTTTAACATTTGAAATCTATGAAATACTCTGCTATTGAAAGAGATAATGAATGTTTTCGCATGGAAATTAGTGAACATCAAAATCTACGAAAACCTGTTGTTGAAAGAGATAATGAATGTTTTTGCATGGAAATTAGTGAACATCTATTGCAAGAACATTTTAAAGAACATTTTGAAGAAAAATAACAATTTGGAGAGAGTAATGAAGCTATTTTGGACAAATTAGAAAATGAAAAATTAGATTATGTTCAGGAAAGATTTGAGATGTTGGATATAACGAANGGACAAATTAGAAAATGAAAAATTAGATTATATTCAAGAAAGATTTGAGATGTTGGATATAACGGAAAATGCTGATAAAAATCTATTTCCGTCAATTATAAAACCACCTGAACTTGAGTTGGAANAACGAAAAATGCTGATAAAAATCTATTTCCGTCAATTATAAAACCACCTGAACTTGAGTTGGAAATATTGCTTAGCCACTTGAAGTATGTGTTTCTGGGAGACTCATCTACATTACTTGTTATTATATCTTCAGAGTTAAATGATTTGCAAGAGTAAAGACTATTATATATATTGAAAAGATATAAGAAAGCTTTTGGTTGGACCTTAGCTGATATTAAGGGAATCAGTCCTTCATTAAAAAGATATAAGAGAGCTTTTGGTTGGACCTTAGCAGATATTAAAGGAATCAGTCCTTCGTTAGATACATTAAAAAGATATAAAAAAGCTTTTGGTTGGACCTTAGCTGATATTAAGGGAATCAGTCCTTCGATATGTATGTACATAATTATATTAGATGAACAATATAAACCAAGAGTTGATCCACAAAAGAGATTTTGTATGCACATAATTATATTAGATGAACAATATAAACCAATAGTTGACCCATAAAGGAGATTAAATCTGATGATGAAAGAAGTAGTTAAGAAGGAAATTTTGAAATGGTTAGAAACAAGTAGGCAATATAGTGCGTGGGTAAGTCCAATTCATTGTGTTCCTAAGAAAGGAGGAGTGACTATTGAAACAAAAGAAAANTAATGATGAAAGAAGTAGTTAAGAAGGAAAATTTGAAATAGTTAGACACTGGAATTATATATCTTATTTCAGATAGTGCGTGGGTAAGTCCAATTCATTGTGTTCCTAAGAAAGGAGGAGTGACTATTGAAACAAAAGAAAATAATGGATTAATACCTATCAGACAAGTTATTGGGTGGCGTATTTGCATTGATAATAGAAAATTAAACATTGCCACCAGGAAAGATCACTTCCCTTTACCCTTTTTAGTTCAAATAGTAGATAGACTTGCTGGGCACAAATTTTTTTGTTTTTTAGATGGATATATTGTTTACCATCAAATTCCTATTGCTCTTGAGGATCAAGAAAATACAACATTTACTAGTCCTTTTGGAACTTTTGTNATATCATATAAGTTACTAGGTGACGTATTTGCATTGATAATAGAAAATTAAACATTGCCACCAGGAAAGATCACTTCCCTTTACCCTTTTAGATCAAATAGTAGATAGACTTGCTGGGCACAAATTTTTTTGTTTTTTAGATGGATATACTGTTTACCATCAAATTCCTATTGCTCCTGAGGATCAAGAAAAGAAAACATTTACTAGTCCTTTTGGAACTTTTGCCTTTCGAAGAATGCCTTTCGGATTATGTAATGCACCTGCAACATTCCAGAGATGTATGATATCCATATTTAGTAAGTTAACTGTCGATGGATTAGGAGTATTTATGGATGATTTATCTGTATTTGGAACATCATTTGACGCATGCTTAAATTATCTTGAAAAAGTTTTAGAGTTATGTGAAAGAACTAATTTAGTTCTAAATTGGGAGAAATGTCAATTTATGATTACAGAATAAATTGTGTTAGGGAATAAAATTTCAGAAGATGGTATGGAAGCAAACCCTGCAAAAATTCAAGTTATATCTAAACTAACACCTATTGCTAATGTAAGAGAGGTTGGGAGTTTTCTTGGACATGTTCAATTTTACAAGCGTTTCATTAAAGATTTTTCAAAAATTATCAAACCTATATGCCAACTTTTAGAAAAGGATAAGAAATTTGAATTTACTGAAAGCTATTTATATGCCTTTGAGTTATTAAAAGAAAAATTAATCACAGCCCTTATTATAGTTTCACCTAACTGGGAGAAACCATTTGAACTGATGTGTGATGCTAGTGATCTATGCGAGGCTGCCTTGGACAAAGGTATGAAAAGATTTTTAAAGTTATATACTATGCCAGTAAAACTCTTAATGATGCATAAATTAACTATATTGTTACCGAAAAAGAGTTACTGACCTTTGTGTATGCTTTAGATAAATTCAGATCTTATTTAATTGGGGCTAAATGTGTTGTGCATATTGATCACTCTGCTATTAAATATCTGATGTAAAAGAAGGATGCTAAACCATGGTTGATTAGATGAATACTTTTGATGCAAGAATTTGATCTTGTGGTTATTGATAAAAAGGAAACTGATAATCAAATTGCTGATCATTTGTTAAGATTAGAAAACCATAAATCATCTGACACTGACAATGAAATTACTGACTGTTTTCCTGATGAACAACTTTATAATATTAATGAGTGGAAAATACCGCGGTATACTGATATTGTTAACTATATTGTAAGTGATATTTTGCCACTTATGCTGACATTGCAGCAACAAAGGAAATTCATTCATGATGCAAAAGCATATTTTTGGGATGAGCCTTATTTATATAAACAATGTAAGGATCTTATTATGAAGAGATGTGTACCTTATGAAGAAACTGA
>JXCR01017670.1:224119-238002 GCA_002079205.1 Phalaenopsis hybrid cultivar
TATAAGTTCCCAAATGAAGGAATAAATGGTCCCATGAAATCTAATCCCCAAACATCAAAGATCTCAACTTCTAACATGAAATTCAGAGGCATTTCATTTCTTCTAGATATATTGCCTACTTGTTGACATCGATCACAAGTTTTTATGTATCTATAAATATCTCTAAAGATAGTAGGCCAATAGAATCCAGCTTGTAAAATTTTATAAGCAGCTTTATCAATCCCAAAATGTCCTCCAAATTCAGAATCATGACATTTCTGAATGATTATATCAGTTTCTTCATAAGGTACGCATCTTCTGATAACAAGATCCTTATATTATTTATATAAATAAGGCTCATCCCAAAAATATGATTTTGCATCATGAATGAATTTTCTTTGTTGGTGTAATGTCAGCATAAGTGACAAAATATCACTTACAATATAATTAACAATATCAGTATACTATGGTATTTTTCACTAATTAATATTATAAAGTTGTTCATTATGGAAACTGTCTGTAATTTCATTGTCGGTGTTAGATAATTCATGATTTTCTAATCTTGACAAACAGGGAAATTGTCTGTAATTTCATTGTCAGTGTCGGATAATTCTTGATTTTCTAATCTTGACAAATGATTATCAATTTGATTATCAATTCCCTTTCTATCAATAACCACAAGATCAATTTCTTGCATCAAAAGCATCCATCTAATTAACCTTGGTTTGACATCCTTCTTTTGCATTAGATATTTAATAGCAGAGCGATCAGTGTTCACAACACATTTAGTTCTAATTAAATAAGGTCTAAATTTCTCTAAAGCATACACAATAGCCAGTAACACTTTTTCAGTAATAGTATAATTAATTTGAGCATCATTAATGGTTTTACTAGCGTAGTATATAACTTTAAAAATCTTGTCATACCTTTTTCCAAGAATAGCTCCAATAGCATAATCACTAGCATCACACATCAGTTCAAATGGTTTCTCACTATTAGGTGAAACTATAATAGGGGCTATGATTAATTTTTTCTTTAATAACTTAAAGGCATTTAAGTAGTTTTCAGTAAATTCAAATTTCTTGTCCTTTTCTAAAAGTTGGAATAGAGGTTTAGTAATTTTTGAAAAATCTTTAATAAAATGCCTATAATAACCAACATGTCCAAGAAAACTTCTAACCTCTCTTACATTAGTAGGAGGTATTAATTTAGATATAACTTAATTTTTTGCAGGGTCTGCTTCCATACCATTTTCAATAATTTTATGCCCTAACACAATTCCTCCTGCAACCATAAATTGACATTTCTCCCAATTTAGAACTAAATTAGTTCTCTCGCATAACTCCAAAATTTTTTCAAGATAATTTAAGCATATGTCAAATAATGTTCCAAATACAAAGAAATCATTCATAAATACTTCCAATCCATCATCAATTAACTTACTAAATATAGACATCATACATCTCTAGAATGTTGCAGGTGCATTACATAATCCAAAAGACATTCTTTGAAAAGCAAAAGTTCCAAAAGAACTAGTAAATTTTGTCTTTTTTTGATCCTCAAGAGTAATAGGAATTTGATGGTAACCGGTATATCCATCTAAAAAATAAAAATATTTGTGCTTAGCAAGTCTATCTACTATTATGTCTAAAAATGGTAAAGAGAAGTGATCTTTCCTAGTGATAGTGTATAATTTTCTATAATCAATGCAAATACGTCATCGAGTAACTTGTCTGATAGGTATTAATTCATTACTCTCTTTTGTTTCAACAGTCACTCCTCCTTTCTTCGAAACACAATAAATTGGACTTACCCAAGCACTATATGAAATAGGTTATACAATTCTAGTGTCTAACCATTTCAAAATTTTCTTCTTAACTACTTCTTTCATCATTGGGTTTAATCTCCTTTGTGGATCAACTCTTGGTTATGATTGTTCATATAGTATAATTTTGTGCAAACAGATCGAAGGGCTGATTCCCTTAATATCAGCTAAGGTCCAACCAAAAGCTTTCTTATATCTTTTTAATGTGTCCAACAGTCTTTGCTCTTGCAAATCATTTAATTATGAAGATATAATAACAGGTAGTGTAGATGAGTCTCCCAGAAACACATACTTCAAGTGGTTAGGCAATATTTTCAACTCAAGTTTAGGTGATTTTATAATTGACGGAACTAGATTCTTATCAGCATTTTCTATAGTATCCAGCATCTCAAATCTTCCCTAACGGAACTAGATTCTTATCAGCATTTTCTGTAATATCCAGCATCTCAAATCTTCCCTGAACAATTCATCTCAAGTTCAGGTGGTTTTATAATCGATGGAAATAAATTTTTATCGGCATTTTCCGTAATATCCAACATCTCAAATCTTTCCTGAACATAAAAATAGATTCTTATCAGCATTTTCCGTAATATCCAACATCTCAAATCTTTCTTGAACATAATAAAATAGATTTTTATCAGCATTTTTTGTAATATCCAACATCTCAAATCTTTCCTGAACATAATCTAATTCTTGTCTAAAATAACTTCATCACTATCTTCAAATTGTTCTTTCTCTCCAAAATGTTCTTTAAAATGCTCATTCATTAGATGTTCACTAATTTCCATGCAAAAACATTCATTTTATCTTTCAACAGCAGGGTATTTCATAGATTTCGCAATGTTAAAAGTCACTTCTTGATCGTTAATCCTAGTTAATTCTCCTTTTTGAACATCTATCATAACTTTACCAGTAGCTAGAAATGGTCTCCCTAAAATGATAGGTATTTTTTTATCTTCCTCCATATCTAAGACAATGAAATCCACAGGAAATATAAATTTATCAAATTTTACTAACACATCTTCTATAACTCCCTAGGATATGTAACTGAACGATCCGCTAACTGAAGAGTTACAAAAGTAGGTGAGATTTCTCCTGATCCTAATCTTTTGAAAATTGATAGAGGCATAAGATTAATGCTGGCTCCCAAATCACATAAATCTAATCTTTTAAAAATTGATAGAGGCATAAGATTAATGCTGGCTCCCAAATCACATAAAGCTCTTCCATCGATAGCACACGGTATAATGTTGGCTCCCAAGTCACATAAAGCTCTTCCATAAAATTTTTCACATAAGATTAATGCTTGCTCCCAAATCACATAAAGCTCTTCCATAAAATTTTTCACCGATAGCACACGGTATAGTGAAATTTCCAGGATCTTTTAATTTTTCAAGAAGCTTTTTTTGAATAATTGCACTACACTCTTCGTTAAGTGCAACAGTCAGGATCTTTTAATTTTTCAGGAAGCTTTTTCGGAATAATTGCACTACACTCTTCGCTAAGTGGATCTTTTAATTTTTTAGGAAGTTTTTTCTGAATAATTGCACTACACTCTTTACTAAGTGCAACAGTTTCATTATCAGTGAACTTCCTTTTCTTGTTCAGAATATCTTTCATGAACTTCACATAATTGGGCATTTGCTAAAGCTTCTACGAAGGGAATATTTACCATTAATTACTAAGAATTTCTAAAAACTTGGAAAATTGTTTATTCTATTTGTGTTGCTTCAACCTTTGAGAAAACGGTGGTGGAGGTTTCTCCACAGTAATTTTAATTGGTGTAAGTTGATATTTTAAATCTCGGTATTCATGATCATTTTATTTTTCTGTATCCACTTTCTCTTTTTCAATTTTTGTTTCTTTCTGTACCCTTGTTTCCAATTCTTTTTCACTTAGTAATTGTATCACTTTTATTTGTTCTTTTCCTTGATCTTTCGGATTTTGTTTCACATTACTAGAAAAAGTTCCTAATGTTCGGTTACTAAGTGCAGTAGCGATATGCCCCCAATTGATTTTCAATATTCTTAATAGCAGTTCCTTGATTTAATAACTGATTTCCTTAAATTTGTAATTAATTTCCTTGATTCTGCAATTGTTGACCCATGTTTAATATCAACTCTTCCATAGACAACTTCTTTTCCTTAATTTGAGTATTACTGTTAAATCCTAGAGGACAAGAAGGTCTATAATTAATATTTTCTTCGTTGGATGAATTTCATAATGGGTTTGCTAGGTTGTTCGCCCATTGTTGATTTGTAGAAGGATTGTTATTCCAATTAAAATTTGGATGATTCTTCCAAGCTGGGTTATAATAGTTCGAATAAGGGTTGTTGGGTCTATTAATAGCATTTAAAGTCTCATACGAAGGTTGAACATCCACAAATTGCCCAGATGAATTCTCTTCCATCATAATAGATGTTGGAGAATAATTCATTCCATAATGATCTAATTTCATTTATATTGCAGCAATCTGCGAAGCTAACATAGATATTGCATCAGAATCATAGATACTAGCTACTCTTTTAGGATTTACCCGTTCAGAGGGTCATTGAAAATTGTTGGTAGTCATTCATGAAATAAGCTCCATCAAAAGGTTTTGACATTAAAGAACCACCAGCCGCAACATCTATAATTGATAAAGCCTCATCGAAAGGTTTTGACATTAAACAACCACCAGCCGCAGCATCTATAATCAATCTAAGTGATCCCACTAATCCATTATAAAAAGTTTAATTATCAACCAATCTGGTAATCAATGATGAGGGCACTTCCTAAGAAGATCTTTAAATCTCTCTCAAGCTTCATATATTGACTCTCCATCAATCTGCAGAACGATGTTATGTCATTTCTAAGTTTAGCAGTTTTGGGTGGAGGGAAATATTTGGATATAAATTTCTGTGAAAGTGATGTTATGTCATTTCTAAGTTTAGCAGTTTCGGATGGAGGGAAATATTTGGATAGAAATTTCTGTGAAAGTTAATGTTATGTCATTTCTAAGTTTAGCAGTTTTGGATGGAGGAAAATATTTAGATAGAAATTTCTTAATAGATCCAGGTGCTAACAAATTTAACCACATCTTAGTCGTATCCTTAAGTGAAAAAGAAAAAAAAGTCTAAGTCTAACAACATCGTTTGAAACTCTCTCATATTTAAAGGTAGCACACAGTTCTAAAAAACTAACGAGGTGTAAATTAGGATCTTCATTTGGTGTACCTCTAAATTGATTGTTTTGTATCATTTGGATAATAGCAGGTTTAAGCTCAAATGAATTAGCAACTACATCAGGACTTTGGATAAATAAGTGAATTTCATCTGCTAAAGAATTTGCATAATCTCATAGGGTTCTAGGTTGGTGTTCATTTTCTATTCCTTGATTGTTCACGTTGTTTTCCATTGTATCAAAATTTCTAGGTTCTCTTCTCAGTCTTCTAATTTTTCTGACAGTGTGTTCTAATTCTGAATCGTGGGGTATAAGATTTTCAGGTCCAAATTTACGCATACAATTTAAATCAGTACACAGAAAAATAGTTAACTAAATATGAAAATAAGTTGCAATTCAAGTAAAAATTTTCTAATAGTCCTAATTTTTCTGTTACTCTAATTATGATTCTTGTTTACTCCCCGGTAAAGGCGCCAAAAACTTGACAGCAACTTTATATATGTTTAAAAATACAAGTATTTAATATTGTTGCTAGAAAATTTAATTCCTCAGCAATGGCACCAAAAACTTAATAACAGTTATAGATTCGATAAAGATGTATATATAAAATATTCAATAAGACACCAAAAACTTAACAACGGTTATAGATTCGAAGTCACACTTATCAACGCAAGTATACGTATCGCTCAAGTAATAATGGGCTCTAATGGAGTCATAGATATTGATCCCATTTCACACTTATCAACGCAAGTATACGTATCACTCAAGTAATATAGGGCTCTAATGGAGTCTTAGATATCTATCCCACAGGGAGTAGATTAGAACTTAATAATGGTTATAGATTCGATAAAGATGTATATATAAAATATTCAATAATGGTAAAGTCACACTTATCAATGCAAGTATACGTATCACTCAAGTAATATAGGGCTCTAATGGAGTCTTAGATATCAATCCCACAGGGAGTAATAAATAAAGATGTATGTATAAAATATTCAATAATTGTAAAGTCACACTTATCAATGCAAGTATACGTATCACTCAAGTAATATAGGGCTCTAATGGAGTCTTAGATATCAATCCCACAGGGAGTAATACGTATCACTCAAGTAATATAGGGCTCTAATGGAGTCTTAGATATCAATCCCACAGGGAGTAATAATATCGCTCAAATAATATATGACTCTAATAGAGTCCTAGATATCGATCCCACAGGGAGTAATATTAGAACTACGAACTAAAATTTTAGAAAATCAATACTTAATCACAACAAATGAATTCAAATTGTTTATCTGTCACTAATAGACAATTGAAATAAATATGTAATTTTGATAACTCTTAAATAACTAAGCTTATGAGTCACTAATAGGCAATTGAAATAAATATGTAATTTTAATAACTCTTAAATAACTAATTATACCTATCACTAATAAGCAATTGAAATAAATATGTAATTTTAATAACTCTTAAATAACTAATTATACTACATTAATAGACAATTGAAATAAATATGTAATTTTAATAACTCTTAAATAACTAATTATACTAATAAATTAGTTAAATGTGATATTCAATATATAAGAAAGCATCCTTCTCCTTGTCAAGAAATTATAGTGAATTCCAATGTGATATTCAATATATAAGAAAGCATCATTCTCCTTGTCAAGAAATTATAGTGAATGGCTAATGCAATATTTAATATATAAGAAAGCATCATTCTCCTCGTCAAGAAATTATAGTGAATGGATAAAGTGAATCAGTTCAAATTGTATAGTGCCAAATATGAGCAACCTATTCTTTACCCTTTGGTCCAGGCATAAAGAATATTGACTACTCCTACACTTGTTTACTAAATCTGCAGCTAGGCTGGGAGGATATCGGCTCTCACTTCGGAGCTCCCACGTTCCCCTCGCCTGAGGGCTAACATCTACACTTCAGCACCCAAACGATAGGACCAAATTGGGGATTTTAGTCTGTCACTCTAAAATCTCCAATTCTACGCCTAAGCATCCTCACAATCTAACCCTAAAGTAAACTCTCTACACGCTCCAAACACTTGCAACTCTCCCAGAAGCCTCTCAATTTTCAACCAAAATCTTCCTTTAAAGATGTAGAAGCATTTTCTCAAGAGTTGCCTAAGCATCCCTCCAAAAATCGTCCACATTCAATGCACCTTTGGAAATAACCGCCGATCTCGCCGTCGGTGGCCCCGAGGGCGCTGTCGGCGGGCTTTCTAAATTAATTGATTTGGAGTCTCTGGAAAATCTCACCATCAGCTCCGTTCGGCTTGCCGTCGGTGCCCTAGTTCAATTCTTCACATTTTGGTCCTTGTCGCTCCAAATTTGCTCCTTTTTGCATCTTTTTGCTCCAATGACCATAATTCATCATACTTGTAACAAAACATCAAAAATATCTTTCTTTAAAGTGCGATATCATCAAAAATAGTATAAAATATGTATGAAAATCTCAACATATTTTCCTTTGGTCACTAAGCCAGCCAATGCAGGAATTTTGGTGGAGAGGGATGTTACCCTACCTGAAGTAAAGAGGATATGGATTGGAGACACCATGAAGGGTTTTTGGCAGGAAGTAGTCATGGAGCAAAGACCCTATTATTGCCAACATTGCAAAATGTTTGGTCACACTAAGGAAAAATACTACAAACTTAATCTTCCTAATATAAGGCATATAAATCACCCTCAGCTGGAGTTGAATGTTGAAAACAACAATCTTCTGAGAGACAGCAACAAAGAAGTTCACCAGAAGATTTCCACTATGGTAGGGACAGAAGAGACAAATATTTCACTAGCTGTTTAGAATACTTTTAAGGACCAGCCTTTTGTGACCCCTTTAGCTGAAGAGAGGAAACAGTTGGTGAGGAAATGGAGACAGGTAGAAATAGAAGTGGTCACCTCTCAATTCAAGTCCCCTTGAGGGATTTAATTCAGTCTTCTAGAAGCACAAGAAATCCTGTGGATAGAGTGGATGTGGTTTCCCCTACTAAAGCTATGGTTGCAGAAATGAACAAAGAATTAGAATCAGAATGGCAAATTCAAAAAACTAGAAAGAAAGGAATTCCAAACCAGAAGAGCTAAAACAGGAGAAGGAAAAGGAGTTACTAATAAATGAAGATCCAAGCAACCAAAGAAAAGGAATTCTTAACAAACCAAGGGGGAGGACTAGATCTAGATCCCAACCCTACATCCATCCCCCTTTCCCATGATTAATGTGCTGTGTTGGAACATAAGGGGGATTGCTCACCCCTTATCCTTAAAAAGACTCAAATACCTAAATAAAAAACATAAATTTTGGTGTATAGCCATTCTAGAACCTATGGTTCATCTAAACACTATGAAAATTGCAAAAGTTTTCCCTGGATTCAACTTGCTTACAAATTTCAACAAAAAAATTTGGGTTTTCTGTATGAAAGAAATGAAGTGTTCCATTTTATTGAATCACCCTCAAGTTCTGCATATGAACATTAGTACTGATGTCATGGAAGGCTTTGCTTCCTTTGTTTATGCAGGAAGTTCCAAAACTGCAAGAACTGAACTGTGGGAGACCTTACAGAATATCCAATGTTCTTTTGATAAAGCGTGGATTATGGGAGGGAATTTTAATTGCATTTCCTCTCCTACTGAAAGGAAGGGGGTAGAACTCCTAATCCTGTCACTATATCCACATTCAAAGATAATATTCAAAAAAACTGGCTTATTTGATCTTGGTTTTTGTGGCCCTGCTTTCACTTGGAGGAGGAAGGATATGTGGGAAAGACTGGATAGAGTCTTTACTAATGACCACTGGATTCAAAATTTCTTGTAGACTTATATCACTCATCTAGACCTAGCTGGATTAGATCACAGGCCTTTGTTGATCACTATTGGCCCAAAAAGTATTTGTCAGAAGAGTGCTTTTAGGAACCTGAATGTTTGGTCTCAGCATAAGAACTTCTTGCAGATTATCAAAGACAATTGGAAGAATGATATTCACCCTTACCCTTTCATTAATCTGTTGCAAGAGCAAAAGACGGTGGGTAAAGCTCTCAAATAGTGGAGTTGGCATACCTTTGGGGATTTACTGAAGGTTGTGGAAAAGGCTGAAAAGGAGCTGCTTGATCTAGAGGAGGAGCACAGCAAACGGAAGACTGATGAAGCTGCTCTTTTAAAGGCTAATGAGAGACTACTAACTGCAGTGAACTGGCAAGACCAATTCCTCAAGAAAAAGGCTGTTAAAACTAAATTTACTGAAAGGGATAGAAATATTAAATTTTATCATGCCAACATTAAATACCAGAGAAAGTGCAACACTATTCATTGTATTAAAGATCAGAATGGAACTTGGCTCAGAAAGGAGGAGGAGATTGCTGAAAGTGTTGTATTGTACTGCCTGAATCTCATGAATGGAAACAACACTGAAAGAGATCATATTGATAGCAATTTGTTTTCTGAAAGCAATCAGTACACTGCTAGAATGAACCTGACTGACATATCTGAGGAGGAGGAGATTCAAAGAGCTTTACATTCCATTGATAGATCTAAATCTGTAGGCCCTGATGGGTTTACTGCAGATTTCTATAAAAAAAACCTGGGGTGTTATCAAGGTGGAGGTAATTTAAGCTATTCAACATTTCTTCAAAGGTCACTCTCTCCCGAATTATTTTAGTTCTTCCTCTATTGTTTTTATTCCTAAGACTTCTATTAAAGACAGCTGGAGCCATTTCAAAACTCTGAGCTTTACTAATGTCATTATTAAGATTGTAAGCAAAATTCTGGTGAGCAGACTTCAGCCAGCCCTACCTCAGTTGATAAGCATCAACCAAGCAGCATTTCTGAAAGGGAGAAACATAGGGGACAACATATTATTGGCCCAGGAACTTTTACAAGATTTGGGAAAACCTTGTAGAGGGAGTAATGTGATTTATAAGCTAGATCTGAAGAAGGCTTATGATATGGTGAACTGGGATTTCATTATGGAATGCTTTGAGGCTAGAGGTTTTTCTAGGGAGTTCTGTCAGATCATTAAAAGATGGCTGGAAGCCAATGTTAATTCTGTTTTCATCAATGGTAAAGCTCATGGTTTCGTCAAAGCTACTAGACGGCTTAAATAAGGGGATCCTCTTTCCCCTACTATTTTCAGACTGGTTTTGGATTACTTATCCAGACTCATTGATTGCCAAGAAAAGAGAAAAAGTTTCAATGCTTATCATAATAGAGCTAAGATGGGCATTAGTCATCTTATTTATGTTTATGATATTCTCATTTTTACTAGGGCCACTAAGTAAGCTACCAAGTACCTTCATGATTGCTTGCAAAAATTTCAACAGGTTTCAGGGCAGAAAGTTAACAAAGATAAATATCAGATCCTAGTCAGCAGAAGAAATCCATTACCACTCTGGCAGTGGATGTTAGTGTTCACTGGGTTCTCAAACATGAGCATTCCCTTCAAATATCTGGGCACTCAACTGGTTAGAGGAATAACCAAACATACTCAATTTGATGAGGTTATTGACAAGATTAATTCCACCCTCTAGGGGTAGTCCAACTCTTACCTCTCAAACGGTGGAAGGGTCACCCTACTTAAGAGCATTTTCACCTCTATCCCTCTTTATGCCCTCCAAGTGGCAACTATCAAAAGAAGTACCACCTTGATACTGAAAAGAACCTTTAACAGGTTCCTTTGGGCTGGTAACAGGAAATAAATGGCCTGGGCAAGTTGGCAAAGAGTGGCCAAACCATATGAAGCTGGAGGTTTGGGCTTTAAAGGCCTACAACATATGCAACAAATCAGTATGTGTAAACTTTGGATTAATTTCAGACACAAAATGAAATTTTATGGGCTAAGTTCATGTAAGTAAAATACTGCAAATCTGATCATCCTGGGAAAGTAACTAAGAAACTGGGTGACTCCAGGACCTGGATCCAGATGCTTAAGGTTCAGGAAGATATTGACAAACTTCTCATTTGGGAGCTGGGCCATGAAGAAATTAATTTCTGGAAGGACAATTGGTGCCCTATTGAACGTTTGGAGCCTCTGCATGAAGAAAATGAGGAGGATTTACAGGTTAAAGACTGTTGGAGTGGCAATGTTTGGTCTGAGAATACTTTGAAAAACCTTCTAAAGGATTCCTCTGCTAGAATCATTTCAAAAATCCAATTTGATAGAAATAAAAAAGATCAGCTACATCTTATTACAAGGACCAGGTCAAGCCTTTCAAAGGACATTCAGAATAACTTATTCAAATGGGACTACTGCCATGGAATATTTTCTCTTGCCAGAAATACTTAACACCTTCAATGCTATTTTTTTCATGGAGAGTCCTAAATGATTTAATTCCTACAGATGATATACTAAAACTGAAAGGTTTGAAAGGCTCTTCATGATGTCACCTCTGCAAACTTGATCAGGAATCCAGTGACCATCTCTTTTTCAGGTGCAGATTTACAAGGGAGGTTTGGAACATGTTGACCTCTAACATTAATCTTAATCTGACTAATGTTGGCTGGGGTAACATCAAAGACTATTTAAATGACTGGCATGAGATAAACCTTATATCACTTCCCTTCATTGTTTCCTGGATCATTTGGAATGCAGGAATAAGGTGAAGCATGATGACATTGGGACAAATACTGCTTCAGTGGTGTCCAACTGTCTGGCCTATTTAAACAAGCTGATAATTTGGAAGAAATTCCCTAAGATTTTAAAGGACTTGCCTAATATTGAACTACAACAGATTAAGGTCATCAAGGTTAGATAAGAGAAGCCTGCTCATCCTTTCATTAAAATCAACACTGATGGAAGTTTCACCAACAAGAAAGTTGGCATTGGGGGGATCGTTAGAGATCACACAGAAAATACTTTGCTTTATTTCAAGGCCCCCTTTATTGCTGCAGATGCCCTAGAAACTGAAGTTGTTGCCCTTTACTGGGCTCTAAAATTTTCCATGGAAAATAAGTTGTAGTGGATTATTGCTGAAGTGGACTCTTCCCTCCTAATGGACCTGGTGACTGATAACTCTTCTCCCCCTTGGCACATAAACCAGTGGATTCACAGGATAAAGAACCTTATTCTTGAGATTAAGATACAAATCTCCTTTGTATATAGGAAAGCTAATAGTCCTGCTAATTTTTTGGCTTTGGAGGGTGCTAACTCAAATCATGCTGAGGCCTCCACTTCCCCTTCCCTCCCCCTCCATCTGTTACTAAAGGGGGATAAACTTCAAATACCTTACCTTAGATTGCAGACCTAAATGTTGGGTTCTACATCTTAAAGTTTATTAGGATTTCTGCTGCTCCTCCACAGCTGTTGTACTCCTCATATTCTTTTTTTATTAGTTATTTTGGGGGTTTATACTCGTAATTTTGGTATACTTTATTTTTTTCTTTGTAGGAGAGGGTTCCTCAATAGGTTGATCCTTTTTCATNATGTCCTCTATTTTAATATTTTCAAAAATTATTTATATGATTTTATGTAGTGAATTTAAGTGAGGTAACTATATTTTTGAAATTATTTAAATATTATGGTAAATTTAAAGAAATATTTTTGTAATGAAAATTAATTTTGTAACTTAAGATATTTAATATAAGTGAATAAGATTATAGTTAACTATTTAAAGTAAAGGAAACTATATTTTGAAGTATTAAGAATCTTAAATTTATTTGAGAAGAAAAGATTGGGCCTCAATGATGTAAAAACTATGAAATATTTATAAGGTAACGGAATACTTTAAGTTTCAAATTTAGGGAAAGAAAAGTGAAGTTAAAAATCATTAAAGGCTATCCAGATATAGTAATCCTCACTTGAAAAAGAAAAAAAAAGAAGGATTGAAAACAATCCAAATGAAAAAGAGAGAAAAGAAAGAAAGAAAAAAAAATATGAAAGTGAGGAGAAGCTTGACGATATGCCTAATCAAAAATTGGCTTCACCGGACCTACCTAAAGGGAAAACCTAAATACATTTCTGAACTTATATTTATGGAATAAATCTTTTACTAGTAGGGTTCTCATGAAGTTCCTATCATTTGAATATTCTAAGTGACTTAATATTGCAACATATAGTCATTTGATCTTTTACTAGTAGTGTTCCCATAAAGTTCCTATCATTTGAATATTCTAAGTGACTTAATATTACAACATATAGTCATTCTTGAAATGTTAGAAAAGTAGAACTCTTAAACTTGATGACTAGATAATCTTGTGGCTATAGAGTTAATTTTATTACTTGAATTAGAACTTAAACTTTATGACTAGATAATCTGGTAGTTACAGAGTTAATTTAATTACTTGAATGTTTTTTGAAAATCTCACTATGATATTTATCTAAATCAAACTTATAGTATTTCTGAATTAAAACTTTACTACAGTAGATCATAACCTTTACATAATACTAAAATTACTTGAGGATAAGTAATAGTTAAGTTTGAGGGATTTTGGCGAAAGTAAAATATGTTGAGATTTTCATACCTATTTTTTACTATTTTTTATGATATTGCACTTAAAGAAAAGTTTTTTTGATGTTTTGTTGCAGGAATGATGAAATAGGGTCATTGGAGCAAAAATATGCAAAAAGGAGCAAATTTGGAGCGAAAAGGACCAAAATGTGAAGAATTGAACTAGAGCGCCGACAGTGCCATCGACCCTGCCGACGACGAGATTTTCCCAAGACTCCAGAATTAATTCATTATGAAGGTCCGCCGACGGCGCCCTCAAGACCGCCGATGGCGAGCTCGGCGATTATGCCCAATCAGGCTTTGGATAAGGCCAAATGTTGAAGGGATGCTTAGGCAACTCTTATGAAAACTCATCCACATCTTTAAAGAGAAGACTTTGGCCGAAAATAGAGGAGGAGAGGCTCCAAATTGAAGTGTGAAAAAGTGTAGAGAGTCTAAATTGTGAGGAATTCTTTGAGAGATTGTAAGAGT
>JXCR01017670.1:240415-258640 GCA_002079205.1 Phalaenopsis hybrid cultivar
CTTCCAAGGTAGCAGTAACTTTTCCCAATTTTTGTAAGACACTTGGAACTGACTGCAAAGTGAGAAAATTGTGGAAGGGTGTCCAAGCCTATAAGTTGATCCATGAACGATCAGGCCCAAAATCGACTTCACAATTATTGATCCAATGTCGATCGACAATCCCCTTTGGATGCAGTAATTCAAAATAGCACTTTCTTTAGAAACTTTACCGATCTTCATTGTCGGTAATAGTTTTGCAGAAATGAAAAAGTGCCAATGTTTTGAAACGGGATTTAGGAGTGTCACAGAAAAACTAACATACCTGTTTTCTCTTGTTTTCCAGTCATCAGTTTCGTCCGTTAAATATTGGTAAATTTTATTAATCTGGTTTCTCGTTGGGATGAAATTGGAATAGTGGCAGATAGGAACGTTCTCGATCATGTATAATTCGTTGATTCGTGCAGGAGTGAAAGTGATCCATCTTCCTCGCACATAAACAATTCCCTGGTTGATTCCATGTAAATTTGCATAAAATTCTTTTACCACAGGAACCACCACAGCGGCGGTAGTGTAACATAACACTTCCCATCTTCGCCGCACTATCGTTTCTTCAATTGTCGTCGTGGGATTATTCAATCCGCGATTTACAAATCCTCATTCCTTGATCAATTTTTTCTTCGTCAGTAACTTGTTGAAGATTCAATGCGCTTCCACACTAATAAACTTTCGTCGATTGAAAACTCGCATTATGGGATTATCAGGGGAATTGGACGCCATAGGAATGAGATTGGTGGAGTTTCACTTTGTTTTGGGGAGAAAATATGAACTAGGAATCAAATTTCGGAGTTTAAAAGGATAATTCCCACCCAAAAACCGCCAAAAACCGCCATTTGAACCCAAGTAACCGCCATTTCACCGGTCTCGCCGTCAGCAGGGTCGATGGCGCCGTCGGCGAGCCTTTGTATTAATTTTTCCTGGACTCTCAAAAAAAAACTACCGTTAGCGCCCAAGGCAAAAATTGCACAGTTTTGCTCTGGTCCGAATGAGTTCCAATTTTTCTCTATGGATCCAATTTTTATGATGATTCAAAGGTTAATAAGAGTAGCAGAGCTTAATACTACCACAAACTAACGATAATTTCAAATAGAAACTATTATAATCATGAGAAAAGTAAAGATAAATATGGGTTGCCTCTCATAAAGCGCTTGGTTTAACGTCGTCAACCCGACCTATTCAGGTGTCATTCAGGTTAACTGATCATTAAAACCTCTTTAAAATTTGGTCTTTTACCCTTANTAAAAAGTTCAATACTACAACAAACTAATGATAATTTCAAATAAAACTACTATAATCGCAATAAAAATAAAGATAATTATGGGTTGCCTCTCATAAAGCATTTGGTTTAACGTGGCCAGCCCGACCTATTCAGGTATTATTCAGGTTGACTGATCATTAAAACCTCTTTAAAATTTGGAGTTTTAATTTGTGTCCATTTACTTTAAATCTATTTCCAGTCTTATGATTTTCAATTTCAATAGCTCCATAAGTATAAACTTGAGTCACAGTACAGGGTCTTAACCAACGAGACTTCAATTTCCCAAAGAATAACTTCAACCTTGTATTGTAAAGCAAAGCTTCTTGTCCTGGTTCAAAGTTCTTCTGGTTAATCTTTCCATCATGCCTTAACTTTAGTTTCTCTTTATAAATTCTGTTGTTATCATAAGATTCATTTCTTAATTCTTCCAATTCATTCAATTGTAACAATCTCTTCTCACCTGTCATTATCATAAGACTCATTTCTTAATTCTTCCAATTCATTTAATTATAACAATCTCTTCTTACCAATATCTTTCAAATTATAATTGAATTCTTTAATCGCCTAATATGCTTTATGCTCCAATTCTACTATTTCAAATTATAATTGAATTCTTTAATTGCCTAATATGCTTTATGCTCCAATTCTACTGGTAAGGATTTCTTAATTCTTCCAATTCATTTAATTGTAACAATCTCTTCTTACCAGCATCTTTCAAATGTTCTTTCAATTCATTTAATTGTAACAATCTCTTCTTACCAGCATCTTTCAAATTATAATATCTTTAATCGCCCAATATGCTTTATGCTCCAATTCTACTGGTAAGTGACAAGTCTTTCAAAAAATCAGTCTTAATTCATTCAATTGTAACAATCTCTTCTCACCAGCATCTTTCAAATTATAATTGAATTCTTTAATCATTCAATATGCTTTATGCTCCAATTCTACTGGTAAGTGACAATTTTTTTCCAAAAATCAGCCTGTAAGGAGTCATTCCAATAGGAGTTTTATAAGCAGTCCTGTAAGCAAGTCTTTCCAAAAATCAGTCTATAAGGAGTCATTCCAATAGGAGTTTTATAAGCAGTCTTGTAAGCCCCATAATGTGATATCCAGTCTAGTGGACCAATCTATTCTACTAGGGTTTACAGTCTTTTCAAGTATTTGTTGATATCATCTAGTGGACCAATCTACTCTACTAGGGTTTACAATCTTCTCAAGTATTTGTCTAATCTCTCTATTAGAAACTTCAGATAACCCACTAGTTTGAGGGTTATAGTCAGCAGAGATTCTATGAATAATATTAAACTTTTCTACAAATCTCTGAATGTATTTATTCTTATAATGGGATCCTCTGTCAGTGATAATCATTCTCGGCATTCCGTATCTAGTGAAAATATTTTTCATTAAAAATCNTTACTATAATTGCAAATAAAGTCAAGATAGGTATGGGTTGCCTCCCATAAAGCGCTTGGTTTAACGTCGTCAGCCTGACCTATTCAGGTGTCATTCAGGTTGACTGATCATTAAACACTTGGTTTAACGTTGTCAGCCCGACCTATTCAGGTGTTAAATCGACTGATCATTAAAACCTCTTTAAAATTTGGTCTATTACCCTCATAATAAGGTTTTAATCTATGTCTAATCATTAAAACTCCTTTAATATTTGGTCTTTTACCCTCATAATATTTAGGTTGACTGATCATTAAAACCTCTTTAAAATTTGGTCTTTTACCCTCATAATATGGTTTTAATCTATGTTCCATTTACTTTAAATCTTTTCCAGTCTTTTGATCTTCAATTTCAACAACTCCGTAAGTATAAACTTGAATCATTAAAACCTCTTTAAAATTTGGTTTGTTACCCTCATAATATGGTTTTAATCTATGTCCCAGTTGACTGATTATTAAAACCTCTTTAAAATTTGGTCTTTTACCCTCAAAATACGGCTTTAATCTGTGTCCATTCAGTTTAAATATATTTCTCATTTTCTGATCTTCAATTTCAATAGCTCCGTAAGTATAAACTTGAGTCACAGTAAATGGCTCTAACCAACGAGACTTCAATTTTTTAGGAAATAACTTCAGCTTAGTATTGTAAAGCAAAACTTCTTGTTTTGGTTCCAAGTTCTTTTGTTTAATCTTCTGATCATGCCATAACTTTCATTTTTATTTATAAATTCAATCGTTATCATGAGATTCATTTCTTAATTCTTCCAATTCATTTAATTGTAACAATCTCATCTTACCAGCATCTTTCAAATTATAATTGAATTCTTTAATTGCCCAATATGCTTTATGCTCTAATTCTACTAGTAAGTGACAAGTCTTTCCAAAAATCAGTCTGTAAGGAGTCATTTCAACAGGAGTTTTGTAAGCAGTCCTATAAGCCCATAATGTTGTATCCAATCTAGTAGACCAATCTATTCTACTAGGATTTATAGTCTTTTCAAGTATTTATTTAATCTCTCTATTAGAAACTTTAGCTAACCCATTGGTTTGAGGGTGATAAGCAATAGAGATTCTATGAATAATTTTAAATTTTTCTATCAATCTCTGAATGTATTTATCTCTATAATGGGATCCTCCATCAATGATAATCATTCTAGGCATTCCGTATCTAGTGAAAATATTTTTCATTAAAAATCTTGAAACACTTTTAGCATCACAACGAGCTAAAGCTTGTGCTTCAGTCCACTTAGAAACGTAGTCTACATCAATTAATATATATAAGTTCCTAAATGAAGAAATAAACAATCCCATAAAATCTAATCCCCAAACTTCAAAGATCTCAACTTCCAATATGAAATTTAGAGGCATTTCATTTCTTCTAGATATATTGCCTACTCGTTGACATCGATCACAAGTTTTTATATATCTATAAACATCTCTAAATATACTAGGCCAATAAAATCCATCTTGTAAAATTTTATAAGCAGTTTTATCAATCCCAAAGTTTCCTCCAAATTCATAATCATGACATTTCTGAATGAGCAGCTCAATTTCTTCATAAGTTACACATCTCCTCATAATAAGATCCTTACATTGTTTATATAAATAAGGCTCATCCCAAAAATATGCTTTCGCATCATGAATGAATTTTCTTTATTGTTGCAATGTCAGAATAGGTGGCAAAATATCACTTACAATATAATTAACAATATCAACATACCATGGTATTCTCCACTCATTAATATTATAAAGTTGTTAATTAGGAAAACTGTTTGTAATCTCATTGTTGGTGTTAGATAATTCATGGTTTTCTAATCTCGATAAATGATCAGCAATTTGATTATCAGTTCTCCCTTTCTATCAATAATTACAAGATAAAATTCTTGTATCAATAATATCCATCTAATCAACCTTGGTTTGACATTCTTCTTTTAATAACCACAAGATCAAATTCTTGTATCAATAGTATCTATCAAATCAACCTCGGTTTTGCATTCTTCTTTTGCATCATATATTTAATAGCAGATTGATCAGTAAAATTATGCTTAATAAAATTTTTTTAGTGGAGAAGATAAAATACCTAAACTCTATTTTTGGAGAATCTATAATATTTCCAAATTAGATAGAAACTCATATTTCATATTTCCTAAATTTAAAAATTTCTAAACTCTAAGTTAGCCTCATTACTAGTATTTTTTTCTAAATTGGACTACTATATTTCTACATAAAAATTTTGGTAACTCCTAAAGAAACTTATATACATCATCTACTTATGTGATTCTTTAAGATTGAAAGGGTCAATTGAGGAAAAGTAACATTTTAAGTTTGGGGGATTTTGATACAGCTAAAAAATATAGTGTTTTTATACGCATTTTTATACCTATTTTTGATATATTACACTTTAATGAAAGATATTTTTGTGTTTTTATTTTAGGTACTATAAAATGGATGAAAAATGTTAAAAGGAGTGAAAAAGGGTCAAATTTGGAGCAAAAATGAAGAAATGTACAATAAAAAACTGGGGCGCCTAAGCGCCCAACGCCGCTGGGCACTTTCTTTTTATTTTGAGTGTTAGTTTGTATTGTGAGTGAAGGACGATAATTCAAGGGAACTTCAAGAAATTTGGTAGAGAGGATTTGAGATAAGTGTTTATCTTTGTGACTACGCTTGGTTTTAATCTAGATTTCTTGTTTGTGTGCATGATTTCTACTTTTGAACTTATGTATTTTTTGTGTTTTATTTATGGATTATGAGTAGTTTTCTTTATATTTTTTCCTTAAAATGATAAGTGATTAAGTGTTTAAAGGAAGTTGTGTGAAATATTAAACTTCAATGTTGAAAGAAGTTGTGATGATTTGAATCCTTGCACTTCATTTACTTATTGATTTGGCCAATTAAGATGTTAATACCTGTTGTGAGAACATGTAAGATCCGAGATGGTATTGTCTCAATCAACAAATGATTAGAATCACATATTTATTTCATGATTAAGAATGTAGTTCATGGAATTGAGTGCAAATAAATAGGAAAATAAACTTTTCAAGGGTGTAGAATTATAGGACTTTAGAGTGACAGGCTAAAGCACCCAATTTGATTTATAGTTTTAGGTTTTGACATGAGATGTTAGCCCTAGAAGGTGGGAAGAGAGGGAATTCTAGAGTGAGAGCTAGTATCTTCCTTACCTATCCGGTCTTCAAGGCTCTTCAAACTATAGATTAGCCAATGTTCTTTACAGCATCTCTAGTAAGGGTAAAGAATATTATTGCTCCTATTTGGAACAACACATTTAGCATACTTTCACAACAAAATTTTTATGCTTGTTACTGATTCATGATAAGTAAAAAGATATTTTACTTGTATAGCTTTCATATTGCAAATATTTAATTAAGTTAATTACTTGCTTACTTCTTTTTAAAAAAAAAAATACAAAAATAATTGAGCTTTCATTCCGGTTATAACATCTTATGTTTAAGTAAAAATTTTTTGCTAAGTAGATTATTGTCATCTAAATTTTTTAATTTTCTTAAATGCATATTATTAGTCTTCTCTAGGGGTTCGATATTGAGGGATTAATTAAAAATTCTTGTTGACCTCCATTTTCGTTGAGGTTTAGTTTTCTCTCTTTAGTTGTCTACGGTATGGCCATAGGAATTTCTTGATTATTCTTAGAAAATTGAAAAAAGTAACCCTCACATTTAGAAATTCTACTATTTCTTGCTCAACTTGAAGTTCCAAATATTGGTCCTAACCTCTAGAATTTAGTAGGCGGGGTCAGCATGGAGGATCTTACGGAGAGTCCCCATATGACTGTTTTACCTTAGGCTTTACCCTGGGTGTTGGTCTGGAGCTAGTTCACTCACTACACTTACTTTCACCAATATCCACTCACAACCCTAATATGTTGACTTTGATCCATTGATCTTTTGAGAGGCTCATGTAGATGGTCCCCTAGACACTAGCCCTAGGTTAGGGTTTAGTTAAGACCAGTACATAGAGGACCCAAATGGGGATTTCATTGGTTCGTAGCTCATGTAGGGTGGTTGAAACCCCAATTCTACCAAAGTTTCCAATTTGACCTTTTTACCCTCAAACCTACCCAAATTCCCTAAAGACTCCCAAATCACAAATTTGGCCAAAAATCAAAATTTCACCCAAAGTTCCCAAATTTGTCCAAAAATCATTTTAAACCATTTCAAAATACCAAAATTGCCCAAAACCATCGAAAATTGCCAAAATTACCAAAATACCCCTAAATTTGCAAAAATTACAAAAATATCATTGGCGCCCCAAACTTCCCCAAAACCTCCAAAATCACTTAAAATGTCTCCAAAAACATTTTAGACCCTTCAATTGAACCCAATTTGGCCAATTTAACCTTTTTGGCCAAAACTTCCAAATTGCCTTTAAATGCCCAATTTCCTTAAATTCATCCCAAATGTCCATCAATTTAGACCCAATTTCCCTCAATTTTAATGCTAAACTCAAATTAACCTTTCATATCACTAATAAAAACCAAATATAAGCTTAATTGGCCCATTATTTGAGCTTAATTTTGATACAAATCAAAATCCCCAATTTGAACCTCATAGCCTACTCAATCTGCCCCAATTCAAATCATAAACTCTTGATAACATTACTACACACCAAATTGAACTTTTAATTATTCTTTTCCAAGCCTCAATATAACTTAATTTTAACCTAAGTCCAAAATCCCCAAATTTTCCATAAATTGGCTGTCTCCAATTCTACAAAATTGAGTGCCCTAACCCTAAAATTGACACCCAATTTGTGTTGAAAACTCTTCATGACATTCCTATAGACCATTTTCAACCATCAATTTGGACTTAGTCCAAATTTAGCTCAAGCTAGACTCAAGTCTAGTCTAACATACCCAAATTGACCAAAATCCCAAAATCCTTCAAATTGGACTTTCAATTGACCATGTAATCACATCAATACTGCACCAAAAATATTTCTTACAATCATATACACAATCTTGATCAATTATTTGAGCTCAAAATCATGTCTAGACTAACCCAAACTCAACTTTTAGCAATTTTGACCCAAATTAAACCCACGCACCAAAATTGACTTAGCCATCCTAACACACCAAATTAATGACATCACAACCACCAAATACACACTTTGGACCAGGCTAAACCATCCTTAACCCACCCAAGAAAGCTATGGACCAATGGGTCCCTAAATTAAGGGATCTTATCCTTATCCCATTTTTGGGCCTTAACCAAAAATCTATTACATCATCACTTACCATTGGGAGTAAGTTATAATTAAGCCTCCCCTTTGGTCACCTGACCTTCGAGCCACAACCCCTAGCCCTGCCGGCCAGCCTAGTGGCTGGAAAATACCAAAACTAAGATCATCAAGCTCAAATTCAAACCCAATTTCAACCCAGAGGCTAGCTCATCTCAATGGCTCTTTAGATCTCCTCAGTCCTCCACCTAAGCAACATTTTACACCCATCATATAGCCTTGAGCTCCCTCCAAAGCTCCTCTATTTAATCAGCCCCTCCATGGTCAAAGAGAGGAGAGTGCCAAAATCTCTGGGTAAACTTTGTCCAGTTGCTTTTAGACACTCTCCTAGAACTCCTAAGCTCATTACCACCATTTTCCCCCTTTGATCTCTACTGTGGAAGGCCAATTTTGAGCTTAAACTTTTAGTTCGAACAAGGACATATCTCCACAGTACACAAAACTCAAATTAATTTTGCTCACACCATCTTTAAAGCAATAGGATTTGACTCCCCATCAAACCACTCTCTCAAACAGCCTCTAACTAAGCTTTAGACGAACACCTAAAATCGAGTTTGATCGAATTCATGCCTATAAAATTCACCAAGGCTTGAGAATTCATTTGGAGGTTTGTTGGGTCTAATAAAAGCTAGCACAACCATCTGATTGAGGCTTCCTCTCAGAAAAATGTATTGAACCTCAACCTTAACCTGAGCTTAGTTTGATTCTCCATTTGTAATGGCTTCATTTCATACTTTATTAACCATAAAGATGTGTTTGTCTTGAGTAGATAAAAATTTAGAAATAAACCCCATGCAATTTGGTTGAGTCTAACTTGAGTAGATAAAAGCACCAAATCTAATCAAGGGGCAGCCATTAGAAATATTAAAAATCAATTAAGACATATTACTACTGCACTTAGTAATAGACCTTTTGGAATTCTTCGAAGTACTATGGAAATTAATCTAAAAGATCAAAATAAAGAGAAAATTAAAGCTATTCGATTACGAAGTGGAAAAGAAATTGAAACCAGGATCTAAAAAGAAACAGAAGTTGATGAAGAAAAGGAAGAAATGGAAAATGATAAACAGGAAAATGAACAAACATAGAGCCCTGTAGAAAATCCATTACCTCCATTTACTCAAATACTGAAATAGAAAAATACAGATAAACAATTTACAAAATTTTTGGAAATCCTTAAAAAGTTAACAATAAATATTCCTTTTGTTGAAGCTTTGGAACAAATGCCAAGTTATGCTAAATTTATGAAAGATGTATTAAACAAGAAAAGAAAGTTTACAAATCATGAGACTATTGCACTTAGTGAAGAGTGTAGTGCTATTATTCAGAAAAAGCTTCCTGAAAACTTAAATGATCCTGGTAGTCTTACTATACCTTGTACAATTGAAGAAAAGTTTTATGGAAAAGCTTTATGTCATTTAGGAGCGAGTATCAATCTTATGCCTCTATCAATTTTTAAACATTTAAATTTAGGAGAAATTTCCCTTACTATTGTAACCCTTCAGTTAGTTGATCGATCAATAACTTATCCAAAAAGAGTTATAGAAGATGTGCTAGTAAAAGTAGATATATTTAATTACCCTGTAGACTTTATAGTATTGGATATGGAGGAAGATAAAGAGGTTCCCATTATTTTAGGGAGACCATTTCTCACAACAGGGAGAGCTTTAATAGATGTGCCAAAAGGAGAATTATTTATGAGAGTTAATGATCAAGAATTTAAATTTAATATAGCTAAAGCTATAAAATATCCTGCAATAGAAAAAGATAATGAATGTTTCAGACAAAAGCTATGAAATATCCTGTAATAGAAAAAGATAATGAATGTTTCAGGATGGAAGTAGCTGATTATCTAAGTAATGAGCAGTTTGAGAATGAATTCAAAGATAAATTAAAGAAAGGAAAAATTTTTGATTCAAAAAATGAAGTAAAAGAAGAAAATTTAGATAATATTCAAGGCAAATTTAAAGCATTAGACTTGCTGGAAAATGATAGTAAAAAATCTTATTCCTTTAAGTATTAAACCTCCTGAACTTGAATTGAAGATCTTACTTTCCCATTTAAAATATGTATTTTTAGGAGAGTCATCTACATTGCCTGTTATTATATCTTCTAAGTTAACTAAAATTCTGGAATAAAGGTTGATAGAGATGTTTAAAAAGTATAGAAAGGCTTTTAGATGGACTTTAGCAGATATTAAAGGAATTTCTCCTTCAATTTGTATGCATAGAATTTTACTAGATGAACAGTATGAACCTAAACAGGATCCTCAGAGAAGATTAAACCCAATAATGAAAGAAGTTGTTAAAAAAGATATTTTAAAGTGGCTAGATGCTAAAATTATATATCCTATTTCAGATAGTGCTTGGGTAAGCCCAATTCAATGTGTTTCGAAGAAAAGAGGAGTGACTATTTACCAGAAAAGAACACTTTTTTTTTCTCTCTAGATCAAATGTTGGATAGATTAGTTGGGAACAAATACTATTACTTTTTAGATGTATATACCAGATATCAGCAAAATCCAATTGCATCAGAGATCAATAGAAAACAACATTTACAAGCCCATTTAGAACATTTCTTTTCGTAGAATTTCGTTTGGACTATGCAATGCACCTGCAACATTTCAAAGATGCATGATGTCAATTTTTAGCAATTTTATAGAGCATTGAATGGAAGTATTCATGGATGATTTTTTTGTATTTGGGACTTCATTAGAGTAAAGTTTTAATAATTTACAAAAAGTTCTAGAGATATGTGAAAAAATCAACCTAGTTTTAAATTAGGAAAAATGTCAATTTATGGTTATTGGATGTATTATTCTTGGGCATAAAATTTTTGAAAAGCCATGGAACTAGATCATACAAAAATATAAGTTATAAGAAAATTACCACCTAATAATATTAAAGGGGTGAGAAGTTTTCTAGGACATGCTGGTTTTCACAGGCGCTACATAAAAAAAATTTTCAAAAATAACTAAACCCCTATGCTAACTTTTAGAAAAAATATATAAATTTGATTTTAATGAGGAATGCATAACAACATTTGAATTATTAAAGAAAAAATTAATCACTACAACTATAATAGTACCACCTGACTTGGAGAAACCATTTGAAATAATGTGTGATGCTAGTGATTATGCTATTGAAGCTGTATTAGGACAATGGCACGATAAAGTTTATAAAGTTATATATTATGCTAGTAAAACTTTAAATAATACTCAAACTAATTAAACTACTACTAAAAGAGAGTTATTAGCTATTTTTTATGCCTTTAATAAATTTAGATCTTATTTAATTAAAACTAAATGTATAGTGCATACAAATCATTATGTTATTAAATACTTGATGCAAAGAAGGATGCTAAACCAAGATTAATTAGATGGATACTTCTGTTGTAAGAGTTTTATTTTACCGTGGTAGATAGAAAGGGAAATGATAATCAAATAGCTGATCATTTGTCTAGAATAGAAATAGAAATATTAACTAAAAAATGATAATCAAATAACTGATCATTTGTCTAGAATAGAAATAGAAATATTAACTAATTTTGGAAGTAAAATTTTAGAAAATTTCCCTGATGAACATTTATATAGTATTGATGAAATGGATGTGCCGTGGTATGCTGATACAGTAAACTATATTAAAATTGACATTCTACCACTTGATATCAAGAATCCACAATTAAAGAAATTTATTTATGATTTGAAAGACTATTTTTGGGATGACCCATATTTGTATAAACAATGTAAAGATTTAATTATTAGAAGATGTGTGCATTATAAAGAAACATTATTATGAAGGGCACATACCTCAATTTAAAAAAGTTTTAATGTTAAGTCAACCCAACTAAGCAAATGGTATGTCGGGTTGATGACGTTAAACGAAGTGCTTTGTGAGAGGCAACCCATACTTATATTGCTATGTATTACTATTTAGTTTGTTAAGTCTCTTGTATGTTAGTAGATAATAATCCTACACAATTGCATTTATTATAAATTAAGTCAAATATTTCTATTGGAGAAAAATTTGGAATCGAATTGAATAAAAAAATGAAAATCACAATTTTGGCCACTGGCATCGTTGGCGCCAGAATGGCTCCCTTGATAACGAACATCAGCACAGGTAACGCCAATCGGGAGCGCCGACGGTGCCGAGTGCAATTGGATGGTTTTAGATGACTTTTGGCCGATTTTGGCATGATTTCACTTCATAATAAATGTCGGGACAAGTTTAAAAAGGCCTAGAAACATCCTTGGATGCCTAGTAACTTCTTATTTTCATATTCCATGGCTTCCAATTCCAGAAATACTTTGAGGTATGGAGTTTTCAACAAAATAAAGTTTAATAGTTTCGACGCGCAGTGATTATACAATAAAGTTATTGCGAAGAGGAGATTGATCAAGGAAAGAGGAATTGTTAATCATGGAGTGATCAATCCTACTGGATCAATTGATAAAATCATTTTGCAAAGGCGTTGGGAAGTTCTGTGTTACACTACATCTTTGGTTGTTGTACCTGTGGTGAAACAGTTTTATGCAAACTTACATGGAATTACTCAAGGTGTTGCCCTTATACGAGGTAAGGTTGTACAATTTACTCTTGTAAGGGTTAATGAATTTTATATGATAGACAACTTTCCAATCTGTCATTATAAAAATTTCATTCCTACACGAGATTTGATGCAAGATGTGTATATTCTTCAGACGGATGAAAGTGATATGTGAGAGATACGAGATGAAGGATATGTTAGTTTCTCCACTTCATTATTTAATCCAATTTCAAAGCAATGACATTTCTTTATTGTTACAAAGTTACTCCCTACTATGAAAATTAGTAGAGTCACCAAAGAATGTGATATTTTAAATTACTGCATTCAAATGGAAAAACCCATTGATATAGAGTCTATTATATTTAAATTTCTTATGGGTATACTTACTGATGGACCAATTTATGGACTTTGGCATCCATTTACCATCTTTTTGATTTGTAGTCAAGCTCAAGTTCCATATATAAGTTGGGAAAATACATTATTACCTTTGGTTCCCATGAATCCGATCGATGAGAATTATTGTGGAAATGGAAAAGAAGTATTAGAAGCCATCATAGATCAATCTTCACATGATTCAAATTTATTAACACCACCAATAGTTGGAAGTTCGCTTGCTTTGGAAAAGAACTTGAAGAAAATTGAAAGGGAACTTCTGAGTATTATGAATGCAGTAGATCTTAAATACCTTTTCAATCACCTAGACTGGAGAATGAAAGAAAATTTTGATCACACTGGAACTTTTGAAGCAGGGTTAGTTTGAATGTTTAAATAAAATGGGTGGATCGAAGAAAATTCGACAGATCAATTCCCGTACCGATTCTTCTACAACTTATATGTTCATTCCCAATCTATGGGAGATATCAGAGGAGGAGAAAGTACTAAAGAAGAGGTGTAATAATTGAAGACTTTAAATTGTGTATCTATTTTAGAACATTATATATATTTAGTGTAATTGTGTGGATTTAATTTGGTTTTGTGAATTATTGTTATATAAAAATTTGTGTATAAAATACTAAAAATTTTGTAGTAATTCGATAGGAAATTGAAAATTAAAAAAATCAAAATATGAAATTTTCAGGCCTTCAGTGCCGATGGCGCCCTCGGCCCGATAACAGATTTTAACCCCTAAAAATTTGCAATTTTTACTATGGCCACAATTTTTACGCTTAATTCATCTTCAACCTTCGATTTGGGCAGCTAGGGCTTGATTGTGGTCAGATTTAAGGCAATTTAGAGGCTAAAAAACTTCAAATTTCATCTTCTTTAGGTAAGAGCTACACTTTAAACCAAAAACTTTTTATTTTCACCAAGGATTTATCTCACATTTCGTGGACCCAAAAATATGAAAAAAAAAAATTTGAGAAATTTTTGAGAAAATCGTTTGGTGATGAACTCTTATGTAGCGATTTGAAGTTTAAAAATGTTTTACATTTTGATTTTTGGAATTTTAGAATTTATTTGGATTTTTTAAAATTTTCTAGATTTCCTATGGAACCTAGATCGAGCAAAAGAAAAATAGAATATGGCAAACAAAAATTTATTAGTTTCAAAGCGAGTGCTTGATTTCATAGTTTGCAATAAAATAAGAAAGTAATTCAGGACCTAGATTTTAAAAATCTAGGAGGAGAAGTTGAACGTCTGATCATTATGTATTTGTTCGTGGAAAAAGGGTAGAATTTACTCCAAAAAAATTAAATGGGTTTTATTCTGTAGAAGATGTGTATAGACGCCAGTATCTTTCTTTTTCTATTACAGATCAAGCTATAGATTAAGTTATTTCTTTTCTGACTAGTGAGGAAGAGGCTTGAAAAATAAAAAATGGAGTTAAAGTTAACTTTCCCCATACAAGTTTAAATGTATTATATAAGGCATGGCATTATTTTATTTCTGGAAGAATGATTTTGACGAACCATCATACTGAGGTGGCCAAAGTTAGAGCCATCCTGAACTACTGTATTTAGCAAGTTATGGACATAAATGTGGGCTATTTTATTTATATGAACACTCGATCTATTGCTCTGGGAAAGACTTCTAGTGGATTGGCACACCCTGCTCTTATTTACACACTTTGTGAGTAGGCAGGAGTTGATTTTAGACCTGATGAGGAGAGGATTGAGCCTTAGAGACCTATTGGGCCTGCAAATATCAAGCCATATGAATCTCATGTTGACTGGAGATCTAGCAGTGAGGCTAGAGATATTCCTTCTACTTCTAGGTATATTCTTTCAACCTCTCATGGACCTACTTCTAGTGACCCCAGTGACAGAGAACTTTTGGATCAGATGATGATACATCAGGGAGATATTTTGAGGATGGATTATAGGATGCATAATATAGAAGTCATAAATGCTCACACTGATGATTTGACTCAGTGAAAATTTGAGTATGATGCTACTTATGATGATGCTTTAGTTAGATACCTGAGGGGAAAACATTCAATTTAGTTCCCTGTTCACCCTGTGTTTACTCCATATCAGTAGCAGAAGTTGGATGTAGATGAAGACAAAGATGATATTGACTTGTGATCTTTTTTTTGTTTGTTTGTGTGATTGTAATGTTTGTGTTGTGATGTTGTTTAGACTTTGTTTGTTATGTTATGTGAATCTATAATTTGGAAGAATGTTTTCATTTTAGAATTTATTTTAGTTCTATTGTTATTTTCAACACTTTGTTTTGTTTTGTGATTAGCTCTTTCTCAGCAAATTTTATATGTATTATGTGCAATTTATTGTTTTTAGCCTTGTAGTTTTCATTTTAGCCCTTGCAATATTTTCAAAATTTATGTTAAAAAATTAGAATCTCCAACAGGTATAATTTTTTTTATGTATTTAATGCTTTCNTGGGAGTTCTAGAGTGGGAGCCGGTATCCTCCTAGCCTAGCCTAAAATTTAGAGACTAAACACTTAGATTATCCAATGATTTTCTATGCACTGTATTATGTTATAGAATTAAAAGTACACCTATTTGTCACAATACATATTATGAACATCAATCTCATCTCATTTTACCATAGCCTCATTGTAGTGGGAAGGATGCTTTTTCACATAAGAATCTCCATTACATAAACATAGTTAATAGATTAGTATTTAGCGGATGCTTTTTCACATAAGAATCTTCGTTACATAAACATAGTTAATAAATTAGTATTTACTATTTGATGCTTTTTCACATAAGAATCTCTGTTACATAAACATAGTTAATACATTAGTATTTACTGTTTTAAATTTTACATATTTAGTTTGATAATAGTTTAGAAAAATTTAATTTTGATTACATCTCAACAATGAAANGAACTGAAGCGAGAGCTAGCCTTCAGGTGAAGGGAATTGGGAGCTCTAGAGTGGGAGCCGGTATCCACCTAGCCTAGCCTAAAATTTAGAGACTAAACACTGAGATTATCCAATGATTTTCTATGCATTGTATTATGTTATAGAATTAAAAGTACACCTATTTGGCACATTACATATTATGAACATTAATCTCATCTCATTTTACCATAGCCTCATTGTAGTGGGAAGGATGCTTTTTCACATAAGAATCTCCATTACATAAACATAGTTAATTGATTAGTATTTACTATTTTAAATTTTACATATTTAGTTTGATAATAGTTTAGAAAAATTTAATTTTGATTACATCTCAACAATGAAAATTAGTGACATTGATTTCAATTGACTTTCTTTGAATTTCCTAGCAAATTTATCATTTCCAATTTAAACCTTTCCCGTAGGATCATTATTTGGGGCTTAAATTGAAAATCCATTATTACTTGATAATGATATGTATAGTTGCATAGAATCTGAATATTAATTGATTATATTTAATTAAATTTTATACAATCTATCGCAACAAAAAAGTCGGATGAGCGAACAAAATTTTTATTCTTTGAAAAACTCTTATGGGAGTTCATGGAACTTGTTTTAGAATTTATTTGAATTTTTATTCAAGTTTATTTAGATTGGGTTATGGCTCCTAGAATCAANATTATTTGGGGCTTAAATTGAAAATTCATTATTACTTGATAATGATATGTATAGTTGCATAGAATCTGAATATTAATTGATTATATTTAATTAAATTTTATACAATCTATCGCAACAAAAAAGTCGGATCAGCGAACAAAATTTTTATTCTTTGAAAAACTCTTATGGGAGTTCAGGGAACTTGTTTTAGAATTTATTTGAATTTTTATTCAAGTTTATTTAGATTGGGTTATGGCTCCTAGAAACAAGATAAGAAAGGGTAAAGGCACTTTTGATCCCAAAATGTTTGTTAGTAGTAAGGCCCAAGATTGTTATAGTAATTATCTTGTTTTAAAGAAATTAATCCAAGAGCGAGCATTTCTTTGTTTTGGTGGTTCTGTGGAGAATCTAATTATAGCTCAGAGTTGGGAAATTTTTTTGTTCTTTTTCTTTTATTTTCATCATTTCAGTGGTTAGAGAATTTTATGTTTATCTCCCTGAAGAGACTGACGATATAGGGTATCTTCAAGAAAGGCAAACAGATTTTAATTCTATTAGGATCAACTCCATATTTCAGTTACTTAATGTAAATAAATATTTTTACAATGAATTTTATCCTACTACGGTAGAGCTTGAGGAGATTATATCATTTATGACTTATGGACGAAAAGGTAAGAAGATTAGACGCAATCAAAAAATAAAATTTTCTTCTTCTGCACTGAATGCTCTATCAAATGAATGAAATTACTTTATATATGTTCATGTTCTTCCTTCTAACCTTTAAATGAAGTGACCTAGGAGAGGGTTATTCTTAGCTATGCATTTAGTTAATGAAGCCCATCAATCATGGCTCCCTGATTTATAAAAGTATTATTCATTTCTTTAAGGGAGGAGCTACTGTAAGTTTGGGCGCCCTTCTCTCATATTTACTTTATGTAGCCAATCTAGTGTTAGGTTTGAGTCTTGGTAAGAGTTGTTGCATCCACTAATGCCTATTTCAAAGGCTAATGTGGATGTATATGGAAGATCTCAAGGTAGAGCCCCTGATATCCCGTCTACTTCTACTTCTAGACTTTTTTCCTCCACTTCTACTGATCCACCTCCTGATTTTTGGGACATGCTAAGAGGGAGATATGTGGAGAATTATCCTGATATGTTCTTGATGCAGTCTTGATTGCAAGTTATGGAAAAAATATGAATCATGTAGAACAATACGTGCAAAGGAAGAGTGACTACGATGCGACTTACGTGTTATTAGTGAGATTTTTTAGGGGTGATCATTCAACGGAGTTTCCTAGTTTTCATCAATTTTCTTCACATTAGCATCATAAGTTGATGGTTGAGGACATTCCTAATGATAATGATGATGATGCGGTGGAGGACGAGGAGGAGAAGGTGGAGGAGGAGGAAGATATAGTGTTTAGTTTTCTGTTATCGATCTTACTTGTGGATATTCTTTATTTAGTCTCTTCTGATATGTATTTATGTTGGATTAATGTAATTGCACTTATTATTTTATTTCATTAATGTTGCTCCTATGCCAACCTATATAGTATTGCATGTGTGTTTGATTAGTCTTTTACTTTGCAATTTTCATGTTATGCAAGTTGATTTTAGAATGACTACTACACAGTACCTGCCTTTACTACTTTCTTATTATTATATTATGTATTGTACTATTTAGAACTTCTACTATTTA
>JXCR01017671.1:557-28950 GCA_002079205.1 Phalaenopsis hybrid cultivar
CAGTGGACCTCCACTGAGGTCATGTCAGAAGAAATTATGGGTAATAATGACAATGGTATCAGTTGGTGGAATAGTGATTTTAATAATTATGGCGGGTGTAATAGTATTTGAAAATAATTTTCTACTTTATGTCACATCCAACGGATGTGTTATCTTTTGTTAAACTCTATTGTATTAAGTCTGAAGTCCGCCCTTTATTATAAATAAGGGCTTTGTTTTCCTTGCTGGGGGTGTAAGTTTTCTTCGAGTCTTTCATTGTAATAAAGAAGCGTCTGTTTGGTGTGCTCTTCCAGTATTGTGCTCTGTAAGTTTTGTAATATTGCAGGTATATATCTGTTAATGCCCTTTATTATAGATGTTACAAGTCACTACTAAAAATTTAGAATAGTGAATATTTAAATATTTATGAATTTCAAAATTTAAAAATATGAAAACAATTACACAACATTATTTTTCCTCTATATTCTACGTAATCTAATGTATATGTGATTAAAATTTCATTAAATCTGGTGCAATTTTGTGCTCATGACACAAATCACAATAAATAATATCCCAAGATCCTTTTATTTTAATTAGAGGATGGGCTTTAACGTGATTCAACTCATCTTCATCTATTAAACTCTATTTAAATTAAATTAAACAACTACATCATGTGTGTGGCCTAAATCATTGACTTGGGTTCTACAAAGTAGAACGGACCCAAAATCAACCCACATAAAATTCTTATCAACAATAAAGGCTTTGATTTGGCTAATTGTGATAAGTGCAAACACAGAAAATAAAACCCGAATAATTGATCAGGTGTTTAAAAATTATATCTATGTGACTGATAAATCTTTAAGGACCGGATCCTCTGAGATTTAGTATTGTGAAGTGTGCAAGAACAACCCTAGAATTTATTTTAGTTGGGCTAATTAATGGATTAATCAAAACTTGAGCTCAACTAGGATGTTANCAAACAACTACATCATGTGTGTGGCCTAAATCACTGACTTGGATTCTACGAAGTAGAAGGAACCCAAAATCAACCCACATAAAATTCTTATCAACAATAATGGCTTTGATTTGGCTAATTGTGATAAGTGCAAACACACAATAAAACCCGAATAATTGATCAGGTGTTTAAAAATTATATCTATGTGACTAATAAATCTTTAAGGACTGGATCCTCTGAGATTTAGTATTGTGAAGTGTGCAAAAACAACCCTAGAATTTATTTTAGTTGGGCTAATTAATGGATTAATCAAAACTTGAGCTCAACTAGGATGTTAATGTGTCAAGTTAACCTAATTGCCCAAATGTACTCAAAGCTTTGGTAAAAATTAGTTGTCCAATTGAGTGCTTGAGGCTTTTTGGATTATATGATCCATTTGGATTTTTGTGGGCAAATGTGGGATAATTGCATTTGACTAATCAACTTATTAATGAAATTCTCATATATTGAAGTGTTTTGCATAAAGATGTCTTATTATGAGCTTAGAGTACACGAAGGTTGATTATTGAAGGTTAATATTAACTTGACCAAGTGAACCTTTCAGGGGTTCGAATAGGCCACTCTTTGTTTTAATAGACTAGTAAGCAAACTTATGGTGCTAATTGATATTTATAAATCTCCACTAGACTAGGGAAGACTTACAAAAGATATATGATCCATCGATTAGGACAATTAAAAGCTTTAAATCAAGTTGTATCCATGTTTTCTCGATATGCTAAGTTTGACTTTTCATAGTTGGTGGTGAGTTTATTACCACACAATCTTTTGAAAATTTATATTTAGGTAATCAAATATGACACTAAAAATAATATATTATCTTAAAAGATAAAAATATCAACTTATAATTAAATCAATCAGGAGATAAAAAGTTATAAAAGTTGTGCCTATGTAAAGTAGAAATTTTCTTCCTATCTGATTTAGGTAAAATAGAGTTTATTTTAATATGTGATGCATGTTTGATGTAAAGCCAAGTATTATTAATTAGTTAAATCTTATGATTAATAATCTTCTATGAATGCTCTTAAATAATTTAGTGACTCATGCATTCATAGATTTCAAAGTTTAGATTTAAAATTGTTATTTTAAAAATCATTCAAGATAGGATCAAATTATAATTTTTTTTAGTATGCAAAAAAAGAAAATGTTTGAAGTTGTTAGATAATGATTAACTTGATAGTGTTCCAAATCATCCAACAATTGGGTTTTACATTTTAGATTGGGATTTAAATTTAATTTTGAGTTATTAATTTTATTATAAATTTGATATCTTTAATCTTGCAATACAATATTGTGAAAAAAATAAGGAAATGATAAATTTTGTTTTAATGAGGAAAAACATATTACATCAGATAAGGAGATGAGCTATGCTTGTATGATGGGGAACTTAAACTTATTATAACGATATACAATAGGAATTACAGAGTTCAAACACACTGAGGAGTGAATCATGTGAGAATTTGTTAGAATTACGATCTCATTTGAAAAGGGAGGTAAGTTGACCAATCTAGCATCTTGAAACTATGAAGTATGATCAATGTATATGTGGAGTAAGATAAGGTTATTACTTAGATCTAATAAGGATGAGTGAAACTCACTACGTGGCTCTACAAATCAAATGACTCAAATGTGTAGTGTGAAAAAAACCAAATTAATACAAAATTTTGTATCTTCTAATGTTCTTTTTAGATTCACTAGAATTGATGGTTAGAGGATTATATCATTTCAGTATGAAGAATCTTGAAAGCAACATCGTGAAGTAAGTTGATTTTATATATTAAGGAAAACTCTTCTCAGGCATAATATTTTTACTCGTTCTATACAATATCATGAAGAGTCCATGTTAAGCCCACTAAGGCTAGTGGAAGATTTTAAGTTGGTTAAGCAGTGAGAGAACAATGATTTGAATTAGTGATGTCAATGAGTTCTTGATTAGAATTTTGTGGAAGATAAGCTTCAACATGATATCATAATGACTTCATATGAATATTCTGAAATTGATCAACGTTAGAGTATTAGTTTTGTAACTAATAATCTCTAGCAAATTTTGATGTTGCCTTTTATTTTGTTAGTATGTTAAAATTTGAGGATTCAAACTTGAGTTTCCTCTATCATGCACATGCAATCCTTCAAGTGTCCTAATTTTGCTTGCTCATGATCCCCTCGGTTGAAAGTTTAAATTTTGAATTGATAAGTTTCAGTGTAAGAAAATCTATTTTCATAAGTAAGATAGTTGTTAAACCATTAGATAAATTCTTAAAGAATAATAAGAATTTTTTAATAGAAGATTCAAAACTATCACGTGCTAAGAAAATATTACAAAAAAATGGTGGCTTTCTGACCCAAACTTTACATGAAGATTCTTCATACAAATAGTTAATTTGAATGTCATAGGATACAAAAAGTTTTATATGAAAAACCTATAAAGGGGAAAAATGTAGAATCTAACCAAAGTAAGTTTTGAAATTTATTAAAATTGTAAGTGTTTACTCTTCCTTTTAATTGTAGAAAATTAGATTACAAAGTTACACTCTCAACACTAGCTTATGGTTTATTTGGGGCATTAACAACATAATAATAAGTTGATAGCGTTGAGTGTGCAGAATTGACAATGAAGATGTGATTTTGCCCCTCTTATTTTATTAGGCATTATTCTAAATTTCATGGTCTAAATTGATTTATTTAACAAATATCAATATGAGGACATTCCATATTTTTGTACAATGCTCTCCTTCTTCAGTAGTTTGTGCATTGTTTAAATAGGGTTTTATATGTTCTCTAAAAATTTGTGAAATTTTATGCTTACAAAAAGTAATTATGATATAACTAAAGAAGGAAGTAAATTAACATAAAATTGGATAATTAAGGGTATGTTTGGGGCAGCTGCAGCTTAAAAATAAGTTGTTGCGCAGCAGATGACTGCTGCCACAGGAAACTGTTGCGGATAAGCTGACTGTCTGTTTGTTTTTTGTAGTTTGAAAATAACTATATTGCATTTGTCTCTGGACAAATAACCATTATGCTCATGTATAGTAATGTTCTTTATAATAAATATGTTAATAGCAGTACACTCTATATTTTAAAAGCAAATATCCAGTGCAGAAAATTACAAAATAACAATAGACACCTCATTTAACAGTGAATAACACAACTACTAAAATTAAGAAAGCACGTTTAAAATAATAATTAATAATATGGTAATAGTATTTTTAAAAATGTAGACGACGTATGTCATAAGTTATGTCGTCCTCCAGGGATACTCGCCATGTCTGATCACTCTCGGTGGTAGAATCTTCCAGCTTATCTACCCATAAAAAATAGTCAGTTTAGAATTTAATTTATAGTTTACACACTAGGGGTTCTACGTAAGTATAAGTATCGTTCAAGTAATATATGGATTTCTTTAAAACCAGAGTATCGATCCCATAGAGACGCGAGGTATGAAATCCCTTAGGCTAAGTTTTAGTTTACTACTATCAGATCTTAGTTTGGAATTTAAGAAAAGNAGTTATAAAAGTTGTGCCTATGTAAAGTAGAAATTTTCTTCCTATCTGATTTAGGTAAAATAGAGTTTANGTTATAAAAGTTGTGCCTATGTAAAGTAGAAATTTTCTTCCTATCTGATTTAGGTAAAATAGAGTTTATTTTAATATGTGATGCATGTTTGATGTAAAGCCAAGTCTTATTAATTAGTTAAATCTTATGATTAATAATCTTCTATGAATGCTCTTAAATAATTTAGTGACTCATGCATTCATAGATTTCAAAGTTTAGATTTAAAATTGTTATTTTAAAAATCATTCAAGATAGGATCAAATTATAATTTTTTTTAGTATGCAAAAAAAGAAAATGTTTGAAGTTGTTAGATAATGATTAACTTGATAGTGTTCCAAATCATCCTACAATTGGGTTTTACATTTTAGATTGGGATTTAAATTTAATTTTGAGTTATTAATTTTATTATAAATTTGATATCTTTAATCTTGCAATACAATATTGTGAAAAAAAATAAGGAAATGATAAATTTTGTTTTAATGAGGAAAAACATAATACATCAGATAAGGAGATGAGCTATGCTTGTATGATAGGGAACTTCAACTTATTATAACGATATACAATAGGAATTACAGAGTTCAAACACACTGGGGAGTGAATCATGTGAGAATTTGTTAGAATTACGATCTCATTTGAAAAGGGAGGTAAGTTGACCAATCTAGCATCTTGAAACTATGAAGTATGATCAATGCATATGTGGAGTAAGATAAGGTTATTACTTAAATATAAGAGGGATGAGTGAAACTCACTACGTGGCTCTACAAATCAAATGACTCAAATGTGTAGTGTGAAAAAAAACCAAATTAATACAAAATTTTGTATCTTCTAATGTTCTTTTTAGATTCACTAGAATTGATGGTTGGAGGATTATATCATTTAAGTATGAAGAATCTTGAAAGCAACATCGTGAAGTAAGTTGATTTTATATATTAAGGAAAACTCTTCTTAGGCATAATATTTTTACTCGTTTCATACAATATCATGAAGAGTCCATGCTACCCACTAAGGCTAGTGGAAGATTTTATGTTGGTTAAGCAGTGAGAGAACAATGATTTGAATTAGTGATGTCAATTAGTTCTTGATTAGAATTTTGTGGAAGATAAGCTTCAACATGATATCATAATGACTTCATATGAATATTCTGAAATTGATCAACGTTAGAGTATTAGTTTTGTAACTAATAATCTCTAGCAAATTTTGATGTTGCCTTTTATTTTGTTAGTATGTTAAAATTTGAGGATTCAAACTTGAGTTTCCTCTATCATGCACATGCAATCCTTCAAGTGTCCTAATTTTGCTTGCTCATGATCCCCTCGGTTGAAGTTTAAATTTTGAATTGATAAGTTTCAGTGTAAGAAAATTTATTTTCATAAGTAAGATAGTTGTTAAACCATTAGATAAATTCTTAAAGAATAATAAGAATTTTTTAATAGAAGATTCAAAACTATCACGTGCTAAGAAGATATTACAAAAAAATGGTGGCTTTCTGACCCAAACTTTACGTGAAGATTCTTCACACAAATAGTTAATTTGAATGTCATAGGATACAAAAAGTTTTATATGAAAAACCTATAAAGGGGAAAAATGTAGAATCTAACCAAAGTAAGTTTTGAAATTTATTAAAATTGTAAGTGTTTACTCTTCCTTTTAATTGTAGAAAATTAGATTACAAAGTTACACTCTCAACACTAGCTTATGGTTTATTTGGGGCATTAACAACATAAAAATAAGTTGATAGCGTTGAGTGTGCAGAATTGACAATGAAGATGTGATTTTGCCCCCCTCTTATTTTATTAGGCATTATTCTAAATTTCATGGTCTAAATTGATTTATTTAACAAATATCAATATGAGGACATTCCATATTTTTGTACAATGCTCTCCTTCTTCAGTAGTTTGTGCATTGTTTAAATAGGGTTTTATATGTTCTCTAAAAATTTGTGAAATTTTATGCTTACAAAAATTAATTATGATATACCTAAAGAAAGAAGTCAATTAACATAAAATTGGATAATTAAGGGTATGTTTGGGGCTGCTGCAGCTTAAAAATAAGTTGTTGCGCAACAGATGACTGCTACCACAGGAAGCTGCTGCGGATAAGCTGACCGTCTGTTTGTTTTTTGTAATTTGAAAATAACTATGTTGCATTTGTCTCTGGACAAATAACCATTATGCTCATGTATAGTAATTTTCTTTGTAATAAATATGTTAATAGCAGTACACTCTATACTTTAAAAGCAAATATCCAGTGCATAAAATTACAAAATAACAATAGACACCTCATTTAATAGTGAATAACACGACTACTAAAATTAAGAAAGCACGTTTAAAATAATAATTAATAATATGGTAATAATATTTTTAAAATTTAGACGACGTATGTCATGAGTTATGTCGTCCTCCAGGGATACTCGCCATGTCCGATCACTCTCGGTAGTGGAATCTTCCAGCTTATCCACCCATAAAAAATAGTCAGTTTAGAATTTAATTTATAGTTTACACACGAAGGTTCTACTTAAGTATAAGTATCGTTCAAGTAATATATGAATTTCTTTAAAACCAGAGTATCGATCCCATAGAGAAGCGAGGTATGAAATCCCTTAGGCTAAGTTTTAGTTTACTACTATCAGATCTTAGTTTGGAATTTAAGAAAAGATTGATTATCCTAAACTCGCTAATTTACCTTAAAATTAAAATTAACTAATTTAAATAAACATTTGTTCTACAGAAGCTGGTTAAATTTTGGAAAGTTCTTACATAATTAAAATACATTCTCACTTGAAATGAAGATAATGACATACACAGTAGAAGAATTGATAGAATTATGTAATAATTTTTAAGACAAAAAACAACATATGTCTACCTACCATCTACCATCTTCTGTGTGTATAAATAAACTTAGTATTCTAGTAGGTTTACACAACTAGCAAAGATGCGAAGGTGTTTAAGAAGCCCTACAACTCTTGGTAAGGTACACAATCGCTTACATCAATTGTCAACTAAATGCTCCTATTAGAAACATAACATGAAGTATATTTCCTTTAAAAGTTGCATCACTGCCTGAACTACTTTACCATAACCAACTGAACAATATGAGTGAGCTCAAGTTATGAAGTCACCACTCTTCTGAGTCTCAGTCTCAACTTACAATAGATTTTAACATAATCTATGGCTAAAACATTATGTCAATGAAGCAATAGAGATATTACTCTTCACATAGAAATTAAAATTATTTTATCATAAAATATATTTTCCTACACATGCTACTACTTCATCATAAGAGAAAAGAGTATGGAAAACTACTCACTAAGCATGGAGAANCCAAAAAACAAAATATGTTTACCTACCATCTTCTGTGTGTATAAGTAAGCTTAGTATTCTAGTAGGTTTACACAACTAGCAAAGATGCGAAGGTGTTTAAAAAGCCCTACAACTCTTGGTAAGGTACATAATCGCTTACATCAATTGTCAACTAAATGCTCCTATTAGAAACATAACATGAAGTATATTTCCTTTAAAAGTTGCATCACTGCCTGAACTACTTTACCATAACCAACTGAACAATATGAGTGAGCTCAAGTTATGAAGTCACCACTCTTCTGAGTCTCAGTCTCAACTTACAACAGATTTTAACATAATCTATGGCCAGAACGTTATGTCAATGAAGCAATGGAGATATTACTCTTCACATAGAAATTAAAATTATTTTATCATAAAATAAATTTTCCTACACATGCTACTACTTCATCATAAGAGAAAAGAGTATGGAAAACTACTCACTAAGCATGGAGAAGACACATGGATTCTTCATTGCAAATGACATTAAAGTCACACAATTCTACTGAAATAATTCAAAACAAATACAAAAAGAGTTCAAAACTTATCTTTATAGAAGATTCACACCCTCCATGCACAACATATAGTAATCCTATACACTTCTCTCTAGTAACAAAAACTCCAAAAGACACCCCTCTTCACATACACACACTCTCCCCCTTTCCTTTCTTCTTCTCCGCCTCTTCTTTGAAGAGACACCAAGCCTCATTTAATATAACCCTTGAAATCCCAAAGAGTCACTTCAGACACCCCTTCAAATTTTGTCCAGATACATGAATTTTAAGAAAAATTGATTATGGCGCTTAGGCGCCCAATCGTGGTACATAGGCGCCCAATAGTGGTGCATATGCGTCAGCCATCTAGAACCTTGAATTAATTTCCTGGAGCCGAATCCTGGCACCATAGCACCGGGCTCTCTGTTTTTACGTACAGGGTCTTGCGTTTAGGTGTCAGAAACTTGCGTTTAGGCCTCAATTCACTTTTTATTCCTCTGTTTCATTTGACCTCGTTTTGCTTGGTCTTCGCTCATTTTTCTCCAAAAATCCATTTCTTTTACCTAAAACAAAAAACAAGCAAAATAGCTTTCTTTAAAGTGCAATATGATAAAAAATGAGCATAAAATGCATATAAAAAAGTAGCACATTTTTAGACGTGTCAGGCTGTTGAACCATCGAAGCGCAAACTCTGTTAACATGGTCAGGAAAAGTAGATACTTTGCTGCATCATCGATCTATAAGACTCTGACAGATGATTCGAGAGAAGCCACGTGGTCATCCAAACCACTCTTCCCCTTGTAAGGGTCCAGGTGGGTAATCCTCAGTTTCACTAGGGATATAGTTTCCAGGATCCACTAGATCCACTTGATGTCTGACTATCAGTATAGAAGTCGCAGTGTCTTTGAGATGGGAGTCCCCCTGTCATTTGGTCAGTCAATCGTCAGCCTGACCATTAAGCGCAAGAGGATTCTCATGAGGAACTCTCTAGGAGTGAGTTTCCTAAAACTTTCCTTCCAAGAGAGGCAGTTGATGGTTCCTCTGAGTCATCACTGCTGGAGGACTTCAAACTGGTCCATTATTTGTGCCCACAAAGCTTGAACCTCTTCATGTATGTCTCGTCGCACCAATTCTCTATTGAATTCTATAGAAGCTGCGTCTCTCTACTAGGTTTCTCCTTAGTACTATGCTCCGCTTTTGTCTGCGGCATGTCCACACTCACCGCACCACCTTTAGAATATTAATCCTAAGTTGTACTTCAGATAAAACACACCTCGAGAGTTGGATCCTGGGAGAAGGAGAGTACGAAAGAGTAGAATAAACAAAGAATTCTAAGAAGAAAAGTCGAGAGAAGAGTCCTTTTATTCATCTTTTGACCTGCTATTTTTAGAGGCATATTTGTACAATTACAGAAAAGAATGAACAATTATGAAAACCACCCTTAATGTATTTAATGTGCTAATTTAGTAATAGGTTCATGATAAAATCTAGGTAAAATACAATGACTATCAACTGATCATCGTATTTGAATTCGGTCAACTAAGACAGTTGGTCACGTGACGATCGCTTTTATCAAGGTTAAGTCAGTTGGTCAAATAGTTGTGAGTGAATGCTCTTGTAAGAAGTCTACGCAGCTGTGACCGTAAGTGCAGTCTGCCAATTAGATCTGTCAACACCGCATGTCGGTTGACTAGATTGATCGGTCGGTCATTGGACAGCTGTTTCAAAATACTCTCTTTTAGCCCGACGTTTTGATTTTCTGGCCATCGTCCTTGGCCATTTAATTGTTTTGAGATTTGTGCTGACAATTTTGATGCATACAATTTGTGGTGTACTATTAGGAATAAAATAATTTATGCTTGCTAAGGATCTCTTTGGGAAATGTGCAGTTGTATAAAGAAGCAGTTGTAAAGTTGTTTAAAAAATTGTGGTAACTATTTTAATTTTTTTTCCAAAAAGGCTACAGTGCGGCATCAAATCGTCACCACTCCGCCGCCTCAAACACACCCTAAATGTAACGTCTATTCATATAATCGTGGCTTCTAGCAAGTGGTATATGCAATCTCTTAAATAGCACCTCGTAATATTTTTCTTAACTTTGCTAATCATAAATATTTCGAGAGCCTTTGTATGCATTGTTGAGTCAAGCCAAGTATTTTTTTCTTAATTTATTTTACCTGTTAAGTTTTTGGGTGCCTTTTATATGGTTGGGTAAGCATAAAACAAAGTTAACTATTGTTGAGCTGAGAATGCTTAGGTGGATGAGTGGCTTGACTTAGAGACAAAATAAGAAATAAATATATCCGTCATAGGGTTGGTGTAGCTCCAGTGGTGAACAAAATTCGAGAGAGTCATCTTAAATGATTTGATTACATTAAACCTCGATCATTTGATAATTCGATTAGGAGAGTAGATGTTTTCGCTTCAACTGATGTCAAGAAAACCAGATGTAGACCCAAAAAGACTTGGGCGTATCATACTCTATTAGAATTACTTGAAAATAAGACACTCAATAGATTACAAAGGAAAAAAAAAATAATTCATGTAGCCGACTCTACTTAGTGGGACAACGGCTTGTTGTTGAAAATTTATATGGTTGGGTAAACTTTTTTTTTTTCTTTTAAATGCAATAAAATTTGTAATTTTTTATTTATCATTTTCTTATAAATCACGAATATTATGGAAATTCTAAATAATTTGTTTCACAATTATNCACTTAGTGGGACAACGACTTGTTGAAAATTTATATGGTTGGGTAAACTTTTTTTTTTTTCTTTTAAATGCAATAAAATTTGCAATTTTTTATTTATCATTTTCTTATAAATCACGAATATTATGGAAATTCTAAATAATTTGTTTCACAATTATAACTTGTAATTAATTAAGCAAATGACATTGATATAAGAATAGACTAATTCAAGCCCCTTTTTTTTTGGCCGAATCGGTCGATAAAGGATACTTCATAATTATTGCTAGCCGATATAGATGAGTCATCAAGCCGCATGCTAAATTAGATTAACTGTACGTATTGTTATTTTGGATATCTTAGTTTACTCTGTTATCTAATTATTTTTTTTGGGTTTTAGGAATCTCATGTGCCATCTATTAACATTGTTGGCATGTATATGGCAACATAAAGTATATTATATATTGTATTTTAAAAATAGAAAATTATTTGTAGATTAATATCACATAAATTTTTTTTTTATGATATGTTTGTTGATTTTTGAATCTTTTATCAAATTCATATATATATATATATATGCATCAAATTTTCGGATGGGATATGACATGATAAGGAGTGCAAAAAAATTTGACATACATAATAATTTAATTATAAATGAGATTATGGCAGCAAAAAAGGAGACTAAGAAAAAATAGCTAATTCAAATGAAAGTGAAAGGAGATTGGGATGAGCCAAAAATTCAAATAAAAGTGAGATCGAAATGTGAGTAGAGAGAAGAAAGAGAGAGCTCCCCTTAAAAAATATAGGACTGTTTCTAACAACTAATCAATATTGTCTAAATGTTTCAAATTTATAGCCTATTTATATACATTTCATAGGATAAATTTATGAACATAAGATTGCTCTTTTTTAATGTCCATTGCAAGCACTTCTCATACTTAGTTTATAAATGGCTTAAATATAAAATAATACTCATTTTAGCTTCTTCTAGGTTATGCATTAATATATGCTTGAATTTTCTTGTTATCTTTAGTATTTTTTTGCCTTATGTCTTCATTAAGTGTTTGAAAAGGTTTAGATTGTTCTAACAAATTTTTGATGTCCTTATACCAACCATTATCTTATATATGTATTTGTTCTTTATTTGTAAGATTTTATTTGGGCAGTGAAGAGTGGTGAGGGAAGGATGGTTTGGTTGTGCACTAAACTAGGCAATCATTAATTTTGGGCATTCCACATATTTATACGTAAATATTTTTTGGGTATGTGTCCAAGAGCATTTCCTTAGAATTTATTCGAACTATATTGTGCCCTAAATTGAACGAATACTTAAATCATCTTAATTAGATCCCAAATCACTCTATGTATATATCTTATACATGTCTTACGTTCGTCTATTTGGTCATTGGAGAACATGATATCTTTATTAAGTTTTTCGATAAATTTTTTATTATTTTTTTATTTTCTTATGATAGCTTTATTTTTTTATATGTATAGCTTCAATCAAATCTTAAGGTAGGAATATATTGAACTAGTACATTATTTTAAGCCTCAATCAACATTATTATTTAGGCAAGACAATAATATGAAACAAAGTAAGCAAAATTAATTCAATAACAAATGAGTTTTCATCCTTTGTTTTTGAAATCCTTGAATAATCATATAATGTGTGCTCTTGCTCATTAGTCTTTTAGGTGTATCACTTTTCTTGGGAGTGTCAAATTAGGTTGACTATTGAGCCTTGAACTAGTTTCAAAGTTGATCGAGTCCAAAAAAGTTTGATTCAAATCAGATCTTCTTATCGTTTGACTCGAGACCCAAACTATACTCACCTGATTCCTCTAACATGTTTACTATGTGGATCATGTAAGTTTTTTGGTTCAAACTAGCTCAATTAGCTTCAATATGAACCATTTAACGCAACTTATGGTTAGTTCAAAGTAACTTCAATGTCAAGTTATACTTGCTTTAAATGATGGTTTCAAAATATGTTTTGCTCTTGGTTATTATGGGCGAGATATGCCATTCAACTGAATTAAATTTCTATTACCTATGAGGGCACTCAAATATTAAGCAAGCAATGATGGGTTAACATCATAATGTCACATCATAATGTCACATTTCTTGATTAGAAATGAGATTGATGTTATGTTTATTAGAGTTAGTGTGATATCTCTAATATATTATTTACAACTGTGATGTTATGTTTATTAGAGTTAGTGTGATATCTCTAATATATTATTTACAACTGCTTCTTTTAAGAAAACTAACTGAAACCTTCAAAGAAAGGGAGGGAGGTTTATCAAATTAAGTGGTAAATGTTGTGCTTTTTTTCTTATTAAATCCTATAATTTTCTGCTATTAATTGGCAAATATTTAGCTAAATAACATTTTCCAAAATGAGCGTAGAGGTAAATTTAGCTAACTTATAATGCTTTTTATTTTTGACGGAAGTGATATAGCGATTGTGAGCGGTAGCGTTTTAGTAAAATGTTATTATGAGTTAATAAATTAAATAGTTATTTAATAAATTAATATTTTTCATTATGATTAAAAACAATTATTTCAGTTATTTTATTGACTCAGATTAGTCAAACACGAACCACAATTTTTATATCATTCTAGATGGCATTTTTTTTGGTGAAAGTTGAGCTTTAATGACAACTAAGTTAAAAATTGTTGAAAATTAAACTTGATTTTTGACCCCAAAATGCATACTTTAAATGAGTAGTTAGAACTTTCATCTCACGTTTAGGAGGTTTTTCAATAGAAGGCATCAGAGGTTTATTTTCAGTAATATCCAAAATTTCAAATTCTTCATGAATATAATTTAACTCCTCAATGATTTTCTCTTTTGAGGTACTTTCAAAATCCTTTTCGATTTTGAATTCTTTTTGTACCAAAGTTACTTCATTTTTCTGATCCAATATGACTTCACATCTTTCTTGAAAATGATTTACAATCATATAGTCAATTATATCCGTTATGTAACATTTACCATCTTTTCCTTTATCAGGATATTTCATAGTTTTAGCATATTAAAAGTTACTTCCTGATTATTAACACTCATGGTTAATTCTTTTTTTCTTACACATCTATCATTGCACATCCAGTAGCTAGGAATGGTCTCCCTAAGATAATAGAAATTTCTTTATCTTCTTCTATATCCAATACAATGAAATTAACAGGGAAGATAAATTTATCCACTTTAACCAACACATCATCTATAACCCCTTTAGGATAAGTGATAGATTGATCAGCTAATAATAGGGTTATAGTAGTGGGAGAAATATCTCCTAAACCTAGTCTTCTAAATATAGATAATGGCATGAGATTAATGCTTGCACCCAAATCACATAAAGCCTTTCCATAAAATTTTTCTCCAATTACACTAGGATCTTTGAGTTTTTGAGGAAGCTTATTCTGAATTATGACGCTACACTATTCACTAAGTGCAAAAATATCATAATCTTCAAACTTCTGTTTTATATCAAACTCCTTTCATAAAGTTTGAATAACTTGACATTTATTCCAGAGATTTTACAAAAAGAATATTAATTGTAAGCTTTTTAAATAACTCAAAAAATCTTGAAAATTGTTGATCAAGTTTCTTTTGTCTAAGTCTTTGAGGGAAAGGAGGTGGTGTTCTTTCTTTATTCTTCTTAGTTGGAGAAACATATTTTTCCACTTCAGTAGGAATAGGTTCTTCAGGTTTTTCAGTTTCTTTATCTTTTCCCTAAACTTTGATTTCTTGTTGAACACCAACACTCAATTCCTTCCCAGTTCTTAGTTGGACAGCTTTAAATTGCTCTTGGTCTTTACTTTTATTTTTGGGATTGATCTCAACACTACTAGAAAATACTCTCTCAGGTCTCTTGCTAAGTGCGTTAGCAATTTTTTCCAGTTGATTCTCTATGTTTCTTATAGCATAACTCTAACTATGTAATTGATTACCCATTTGTAACATCACTTCTTCTAAAGGTAACTTCTTTACCTTAACTTGTTGAATATTGTTAAATCCAGTAGGATAAGCAGGTTTAAAATTAGAATTACTCTGATTGTTCCAATTTTCTAATAGGGTTTACATGATTGTTTCCCCATTATTGACTTCCACCACTAGAATTGTTATTCTAGTTAAAGTTTGCATAGTTTATTCAATCTGGGTTATAATAATTGGAATATAGGTTATTGGGTTTATTAATAGAATTTATAGTTTCTAATGAAGTTTGAGAATCAAGCATTTGTGATAATGAATTTTCTTCAATCAATTGAGGTGTTTGAGAAAAATTCATCCCAATTTGGTTTATTTTCCTAAATAATGCAGCAACTAGTGAAGCAACCATTAAAATAGCATCATTATCATGAATACTGGTCACTTTCTTAGGATTTACCCTTTTAAAAGGCCATTGAAAATTATTCGTAGCCATTTCTTCAATTAAAGTATAGACTTCATCAAATTAACGATATTTTCAATGCATTGAAAGCCTTTGGTTTTCCATAGATCATAACTGTTTTTCCTATTGTAATTGTAACCCCGTTCTCTTTATGAGAAGGCTGAATTCATCAAATATGCCTTATATGACGAAATGTTGTTACTACAGTGACCAACTACAGAGACCAACTACAGCCTCTGTTGCCAACTTATAATATTACAATCACAACCTACAGATTATGTGAACAAGTATTACTAATAAAGCTTTTAGTTATGGCCTTTGTGGACTACTAACTACTAACTACACCCTTTATGGCTAACTACTACCTTTTTAACAATCAACCACGGACTTTGTGGTTGATTTTCATTATTGCATCTTCTCTCTATGACCTATATGACCAACTAATGTTATTATATTCACCAATTATGTACTCCGTGGCTAATTAACAATATTCTAGCTTCCAACCGCAACTTTTTGTGGACAACTACTGTTGCGTGTTAAGCAACCAACTACAATTTTTTGGCTAATTACTACTATTACATCATACAACCACAACCTCTGTGATCAATTGTTTCTATTACAACCATCAATTATGACATTCGTGGTCAGCTACAACTATTACAACTTTCAACTTCGCCTTTTGTGGCCAACTAGTACTATTACAGCCACCAACTATGAATTTTGTGGCCAATTACTACTATTACGACCATCCCCTAAGTCTTTGTGGCCAATTATTGTTATAATAACCAAGAGTTACAAATATTGCAGCCCTATTNGGTTTAAAGTTAGAATTACTCTGATTGTTCCAGTTTTCTAATAGGGTTTACATCATTATTCCCCCATTGTTGACTTCCACCACTAGAATTGTTATTCTAGTTAAAGTTTGCATAGTTTATTCAATCTGGGTTATAATAATTGGAATATAGGTTATCGGGTTTATTAATAGAATTTATAGTTTCTAATGAAGTTTGAGAATCAAACATTTGTGGTAATGAATTTTCTTCAATCAATTGAGGTGTTTGAGAAAAATTCATCCCAATTTGGTTTATTTTCCTAAATAATGCAACAACTTGTGAAGCAACCATCAAAATAGCATCATTATCATGAATACGGGTCACTTTCTTAGAATTTACCTTTTCAAAAGGCCATTGAAAATTATTTGTAGCCATTTCTTTCATTAAAGTATAGGCTTCATCAAATTAACGATATTTTCAACGCGTTGAAAGCCTTTGGTTTTCCATAGATCATAATTGTTTTTCCTATTGTAATTGTAACCCCATTCTCTTTATGAGAAGGGTTGAATTCATCAAATATGCCTTATATGACGAAATGTTGTTACTACAGTGACCAACTATAACCTTTGTTGCCAACTTACAATATTACAATCACAACCTAGAGACTATGTGAACAACTATTACTAATAAAGCTTTTAGTTATGGCCTTTATGGACTACTAACTACTAACTACACCTTTTATGGCTAACTACTACCTTTTTAACAATCAACCATGGACTTTGTGGTCGATTGTCATTATTACATCTTCTCTCTATGGCCTATATGGCCAACTGATGTTATTATATTCCCCAATTATGGACTCCGTGGCTAATTAACAATATTCCAGCTTCCAACCACAACATTTTGTGGACAACTATTGTTGCGTGTTAAGCAACCAACTACAATTTTTTGGCTAATTACTACTATTACATCGTACAACCACAACCTCTGTGGTCAATTGTTGCTATTACAACCATCAATTATGACATTTGTGATCAACTACAACTATTACAACTTTTAACTTCGGCTTTTGTGGCCAACTGGTTCTATTGCAGCCACCAACTATGAATTTTGTGGCCAATTACTACTATTTCGACCATCCCCTAAGTCTTTGTGGCCAATTATTGTTATAATAACCAAGAGTTACAAATATTGCAGCCCTATTATGGCTATTATAAGTGAACTATTTATTTACATATATGGTTATGAGCTTTATATTTCTATCATCTCTGATTCAAAAGAAGAGTGAGTCTATGTACTTACAATCTTATAGTGAATTACTTTGATTGAGAATGACCTCTTGATTTTTTTCCTTTTCTATGTTTTTTTCATATAAAAAANCAGCCCTATTATGGCTATTATAAGTGAACTATTTATTTACATATATGGTTATGAGCTTTATATTTCTATCTTCTCTGATTCAAAAGAAGAGTGAGTCTATGTACTTACAATCCTATAGTGAATTACTTTGATTGAGAATGACCTCTTGATTTTTTTCCTTTTCTATGTTTTTTTCATATAAAAAATCTTGGTGTCTCTTTTTGCTAAAAATAATAAGTTTAAGAAACAAAAAAGATGCTACCAAGCAATTTTCATGATGAAGATTGTAAGGAGCAATTATTATCAACCATCATGAGTACCATGAATTAGTGAATTAGCTTCGCTATGTAGTATAAAACTATTGACACAAAAGTTAAATATAATATTATATCATTATGAAGCAAATTATGTAATGCTTCAATTTTTTTTCGGATGGCATGCTATTTTTGAATCAACTATTCTCGTTGGATATAACTCATTTATGAAAATAATATTTTTAGTCATGGAATAAGAGATTTTAAAATAAAAAATAAAAAATAAAACCATCTTATATAGTATCATTAACAAAAAGATAAGTTTGGGTAATTTAATCTAAATTGGAATCTCCTTAAATTCTTCAATTAAGTAAATATGGACTCCATAGTTGAAAGATAAAAGGGCTAACATTAATTAACGACTTCTAATATTGAACATTTATAAATCTTTCATGCTAATAAATTGAACATGAAAATATCATTTGCAAGAGAGTGAAGGTGGAATGTACCTTTCAATTTCCAAAACAAACCATAATTGGAAAGAAGTTATAAATTTTTTTTAAAAATTTATCGCGTACCCAACTAAAGCAATTGAAAGAAGTTATAATAAAAGTGGTCTTTTTCCATCATATTGCCAACCAAAACAAGATTCCACGGCTTAGAGATTTCTATCTCCTCCTTATCTGAAAAGTAAACTTTTTCATCAAAAGAGGAAAATCTTAAAAGAAAATACAGACAATTATAAAACACGAGTAGACAATTAACCCTTTCAATTTAAAGGAGGGGAAGATCTAGTGATTTGAGGTCTAGCTCCCAAAATAAAGGCTAAGGAGGAAAATGTTACGAGATTTGAAAATTGTGAGAGATTCTAGTTGAGGGGCTTGTGAAGAAGTGTTCGCGTCGAACCCTAAAATTTAGATATGAGAAGAACGAATGGAAATAGGAGTAACTAATAGAATAAAGATTGGGAAAGCCACAAAGATGTCAGGGAGAAGGCACCGACAAAAATGGAGAAAAAAGAGAAAAAAATCCTTACAAAACCACCTTAACTCCTTTGTTGCTTGAAAATTTAAGTTGGAAATCAAAAAGAAAAATAATGAAAGTCTCAAACTCTCCCATAAAAGGCCATTATAAGAGATTGCCAGCTTTTCCACCAATTTTATCTGATTCACTAATTCANCAAGTTGGAAATCAAAAAGAAAATTAATGGAAGTCTTAAACTCTCCCATAAAAGGCCATTATAAGAGATTGCCAGCTTTTCCACCAATTTTATCTGATTCACTAATTCAGACTATTCTCTCAAACCTTGGACATCAAAACCTTCAAACACAATCTTCCTAAACAAATTATTTTTTAATCCCAAGTTGGCATCTTTTCTGTTGCCATAGCTTTGTTAAACAATATTATCATATAAGCATTATCATCTACGATAACTTAATTATACTCAGAATATGCACTCTTTATTATTATGACATTCAATCATTATTGCAAACCACTCCAACATTTTATTTGATTAGAACAGGAATATGCATTACAGATATATTTTCTGCAATAAAAAGTAGCCCTTTACAATATTCTCTCCTTTTTTCACAAGGTGGAATGAAAAACAATGGATGAAAAAAAAAAAAAAACAATTTTTATATAAATTAAAATAAATATTTTTATTACATTAGATAAAAAAAAGAGCAATAAGTAATAAAAAAAAAATAAAAAAAATTTAGGCGCTCAAGTAGCACTGGAGCAGCCAATCAAATAATTACAAAATTGTAATTATTTTCACATAAAATATTAACATTCAAAGAAGGAAAAATCATTTTATTCACATATTATTTATAAATAAATCAGTAGTAAAAAAGGAATGTTCTGAAAATGATGACAAAAAGAATAAAGTTGAGGAGGAAATAAAAATAGCCACATAAAAAATGAATTGATTCCAGACTTGGCAGCAATTAATCTTGTCATACGCAACCAACCCCCTCCAATTTCTCCTGAAATGAGAGTAATATGTAATGAATAATTAGTAATCTCCGACATATTTCTCCTTTTGCATTGCTCAATGAGAGATTTAATGGCATTGTTAAACATCCGAGCCTTCATTGTTTCCACCATTTGTTGATGTAGGCTGGGAAGTCTGCGAATCTGAAATTTCAAATCACCCATCTTGTTAAATGAACATGAATATATATATATATAACTTTATCATTAATACGCCCCCAAGATAAAAAGTAAAGCTAACTTTATCTTTTCATCAAATTTCATATAAATTCACATAAAATGTCTTATGAGCTCAACAGTGAAATGCTGAAAGGTTGTAACTGAAAATCAGCACAACTTGGCAGCTACTCTGTTGTTTTGAGCTTCACATAGAGAAAATACAGAGTAAATACTAGATGCTTTTATAACGGAATTTTAGTGAAAATATAGAATGTATACTTATAACAATACATTTGAACTTTAAGCATAACTTTTTTTGAAAGAATAAATTGGTGGCACAGTTTTACACACATTTTAGAAAAGCTGGCTAGTTAAAGCAGTATTATTAATATTGTTTGCGAAGAAAGATGATGTTACTAAAGTTTCTAAACACAATTTTCTATAAAGATAACTAAAAAGCCACTTTAATCTCTCATATTTTAAATCACATCTTTAATAATCTTACTAATATATATAAGATTAAAATTTTTAAAACTCTCACTAAAAGTTATTGTAAATTCTCCACACTCTTGTCATATTATATCTATCTATCTATAGGTAGAAAAAGAGAAATGTAATCTTTAGTCATATTCTCCAAAAAAGATATTGTAAAAGAAAAAAATAAACATCATAAATTTAGCCATTAATATAGGTTTCAAATTAAACTGATAGTTAATACCTTTTTCATTGAAACTTATGATAATGCACCATGTTATTGTCTTTCATAACAGGAGTGTGGGCGACAATCTTCTCGCACTGTCTTTCGAAAAAGAGGTGTAGTTTTTAAATATCATAAAAAATAAGAAGACTTACATGCATACCACCACTAAATTCCTAACCAAACCTCTATTTTTAAGTAATATTTCTCGAAAGTTATAAAGTAATAGTGTATACAAAAATGTTTCAGCACGAATCTCAAGAAAATTTGACGGTGCAGGGACAAGGCATGTCAGAGGATGCCTAACTAGTAGAAAACTTAGAGGCCAATTTTTTTATCAGAAACATCAAGATCAAGATTAACCAAGGTGACCAAGTAGCTCGAACCGGAATGGTTCAACGGGAAGCAAAGTAAAAGGGAATCCAGGCCATTCTATATGATGAAACCAACCTCAGGGGAAAGCTAAACCCTCTGGTGCTACAATTCCCTTGGAGGCATCCAATGACCTCCCCAAAAATCATCAAGACAAGTCTCAACTATCGCTCANCATATGATGAAACCAACCTCAGGGGAAAGCTAAACCCTCTTGTGCTACAATTCCCTTGGAGGCATCCAATGACCTCCCCAAAAATCATCAAGACAAGTCTCAACTATCGCTCAAGACCTCTTCACTTAAGGGGATCTACATATCAGATTACGTCTTCCCAATAGCCTAGCTCTACCCTGTCGACAAGAGCTCCTTGTCAAGGATCAAGAGCTTGTGACCATACTTGATCAGCCGATCCACACAACTTAGCAGAATGAGTCAATCTTATCGATCATTCACCAGTAAAATTCTAGCCAACCGACAAAATTAAGCCTAGCCAACAAATAGCCTTACTAGGTATGGCTGACCGACAAACATCTCTAGTTTAGCCGACCTATAGTGTCCATTAAAGGCTAATTATTTCCGTTAGTCGAGTCTTGAAGCAACTAGGATTTGAGCCCACATACATAAAATATATATAATATCTGTACAGTCTCTACTAAAGCAGAGACATAAATGTAGCTTCACATATTGTGATTAATTTTTCTATAAATAGGGGATCATTCTAAGAATTTAGAGTTACACTCTTTTGAATTACTATTCAATATTGTACATTTTTGTTTCAGTTTCTCTTTCATCTCTTATCTTACATTGGTGATTGACGGAAAAATTAACATTCAAAAAATAAAATAATTTTAATCATTAAATACACACAAAGTAGAGCATATAATCATAATTAATCTATGTTGTATTTTTGGCAAGATCTCAAATATATATTTGTAAAACTCTAAAAGAAAGATGATAATCGTCCTTATATTTAAAAATAGTACAAAAAAAAATCCTTGAAATAACCTCATTAAATTTATTTGCTTTGTACTGAAGTGTCTTTGTATCATAATATTTAAGTAGATAACCTACTCATCACTTGATATCACATTATTCATTTGTCATCCACCACTGCAAACTCTAAATCACCTTGTAAACTTTTTTATAATCAACCACCAGTTTTAACCACCTCAATGATTTAACTATCGATGATTTCTTGGCTATAATCTTATACGAAAATAAAATGGCTTCAATCATATGCCAAAACCAAACTATTTTTCATGTTTATTAGTTTTTTTTATCATTGGTTATGCTACAACTCGAAAGGGATAAAAATGCTTTAATCCTAAAACTGGCAAAATTCATATCATCATACAATTTTACATTCATGAAACTATTTTCTAGTTTTATGGACTGCATCATTAAAAACTTTCATCCCCCATCTCACTCCCCTGTCATCTTACTTCTAGCTCCCACATTCATCCAATCATACTCTCTTATCAATTGATCTAACTAGCTAGATAATATCATTAGCAATTTTTCTTCCTACCCAAGCTTGACACATCTAGCAAGAACATCCTTCATCACTAACTATCCCAAACAAAATCCTAGACCTCAACCCATTAGTCGACACAATCATCCATCAATAACAACTTAAACAANCATTATTGCAAACCACTCCAACATTTTATTTGATTAGAACAGGAATATGCATTACAGATATATTTTCTGCAATAAAAAGTAGCCCTTTACAATATTCTCTCCTTTTTTCACAAGGTGGAATGAAAAACAATGGATGAAAAAAAAAAAAAAAACAATTTTTATATAAATTAAAATAAATATTTTTATTACATTANTTTTAGCCGACCTATAGTGTCCATTAAAGGCTAATTATTTCAGTTAGCCGAGTCTTGAAGCAACTAGGATTTGAGCCCACATACATAAAATACATATAATATCTGTACAGTCTCTACTAAAGCAGAGACATAAATGTAGCTTCACATATTGTGATTATTTTTTCTATAAATAGGGGATCATTCTATGAATTTAGAGTTACACTCTTTTGAATTACTATTCAATATTGAACATTTTTGTTTCTATTTCTCTTTCATCTCTTATCTTACACTGGTGATTGACGGAAAAATTAACATTCAAAAAATAAAATAATTTTAATCATTAAAGTACACACAAAGTAGAGCATATAATCATAATTAATCTATGTTGTATTTTTGGCAAGATCTCAAATATATATTTGTAAAACTCTAAAAGAAAGATGATAATCGTCCTTATTTTTAAAAATAGTACAAAAAAAAAATCCTTGAAATAACCTCATTGAATTTATTTGCTTTGTACTGAAGTGTCTTTGTATCATAATATTTAAGTAGATAACCTACTCATCACTTGATATCACATTATTCATTTGTCATCCACCACTGCAAACTCTAAATCACCTTGTAAACTTTTTTATAATCAACCACCAGTTTTAACCACCTCAATGATTTAACTATCGATGATTTCTTGGCTATAATCTTATACGAAAATAAAATGGCTTCAATCATATGCCAAAACCAAACTATTTTTCATGTTTATTAGTTTTTTTTATCATTGGTTATGCTACAACTCGAAAGGGATAAAAATGCTTTAATCCTAAAACTGGCAAAATTCATATCATCATACAATTTTACATTCATGAAACTATTTTCTAGTTTTATGGACTGCATCATTAAAAACTTTCATCCCCCATCTCACTCCCCTGTCATCTTACTTCTAGCTCCCACATTCATCCAATCATACTCTCTTATCAATTGATCTAACTAGCTAGATAATATCATTAGCAATTTTTCTTCCTACCCAAGCTTGACACATCTAGCAAGAACATCCTTCATCACTATCCCAAACAAAATCCTAGACCTCAACCCATTAGTCGACACAATCATCCATCAATAACAACTTAAACAATACCTCATCTCCGCAACCTAATTTATGTTAATTCCTCTAAAGAAGGCATATATAACCTAGGTAAAACTTTAAACATCACCTACAACATTAATCCCACTAGCCACACAACAATAGTGAATGACATCCATTGGCGTCATGCAATCTCTAATGAGTTTCAAGACTTGCAATCTCAAGGCAGATAGTTCACGGTCTCTCCTTCTCCCACACAAAACACCATTGACTACAATGGACATTCAAAAATAAATATAATGCAAATGAAACCAAAATTCCATGCAAAGTACATTTAGTGGCGTAAGGCTTGAAACAACAAGAACTAGGCTATACTAAAAAATATAACACAGTTGAAAAGACTCTAACGATCTATGTTCTCATCTGGATTTCCCTCATAAATAATTGACCTACATGCCTCTGATATTTTTCTCCTGGATAAGTTCACCAAGTCGATCTTTATGTCGCAACCACAATTTTTCATGAACACTAATCACCTGCATTGTATATTTCTTCTTAAGGGGGCATCTCATAAACTTAAGCAAACACCTTGATAGTAGTTTTTTATTTTCTCTCATCTACAAACACTTAAACTTGATTGATTCAATATTTTATACCTCTCCTTCAATCAAATATACAAAATAGTATATAAATAAACATCTTGGTATATGTGGATGATATACTACTTGTACTAATAATAGGAAATGGTTCCAACGATTATAAAACTACCTTCATCATATATTTAAAATGAAATATAACGACAACTTAGTCATATTATCCTTGCAAGGATTGTTGCCTAAACCATAACTTATGGAATGCAACTTAGGCTAGTCTTAAATCTCCATGATCATATTTTGTAAAGAGAAAAAAATGAGAACTTGCAAACCAATGATCAATCCATGCTCTCTCAAACAATTTGACATAGCAAACTCGACAATGGAAATTCGGGATCAAGAGCTGTATATCTACATCGTCGTGTCTCAATAATATCTTATCTTACAATTACTCCCTATATATCTTCTTTGCGGTCAATAAGTATGGCAATACCATTTTTAAAAACACAAACATCTCTTGAGAAACATTCGAGGCACGAAACAATTTGGTTTACCCACAAGTCACAATCTCAATCTCACGACCTATGTAGAATCAAACTAGAAAGGTGATTCAATGCATCAAAAAACTATAATTTGTTGTTGTGGTGCAATTTATCTCTTAAGAGCATCAAAAAATAATTTTTAATATACAAACATCAACTGGAGTTGAATATAGAGCAATACACAGTTGAAATACCAATATGATGATATGAATTGTCGTTTTCTATAAGGGGTTCATTAATATAATCTCAAGCCACACACTTACAATGCAACAACAAGTCAACAATAGCTTTAGCTAATAATTACGAATGCTAAAAAGCCTCGTTTTTCTCAAGCAATTTATGTTTTGACTCATTAAGTAGCTGGTGCTTGATTCTTTCGTTAAACACGTGAGCCAAACACACAAAATTTTTAACTCGATATATGAATGAGTCAAACACGAACAAAAGTTTGTTCGTACATATTCGGCTCAATTTGACTTGAAAGAATTAACTAATTAAATAATAAAATATTCTTTATATCTTTTTATATTAAATATCAACTGGACTTCAAAAATATAAAAGTCTATTATTTTTAAAAATTATTTGAGTGGTGTAACTATCAAAGTATACATAGAGCTGTTAGAAATGTAAATACAATAGAATTAGGGGTTATGCATGCAAATAGGGCTGTCAAAAAAGCTCGTTGTTCGCGAACAGTTCGTGTTTGGTTCGCCAATGAGTTCGTGTTCGATTCGTTCGATAAGTAAACGAGACNCCAATGGAAAACTTCACTTGCCCTTTGAAAATTCCGATGAAAAATTCTTCTCCCCGTCCTTCGAAAGTTGCCAGCGGATAGACACATAAATACATATTGGTTGGTTGGTATATATGTAAACGTGCTCGTCTTTATGGTTGATGTTGGCGAGTTCTTTTTCGTGGGTAGGGCTGTAAACGAGCTGAGCTTGAGCGAGCTCAGGCTTGGCTCGTATTCGGCTAGTTTGAAATAGCTAGTGTTCGAAATCGGCTCGTGAACAGTGTGTTCGTGTTTGACTCGATTTAAATATTCGTGTTCTTGTTAGGCTTGTGTTCGACTCGAAATTGGCTTGTTAAACGTAAATTAAAAAAATATATGTAAAGTGTGGGATTCGAACCTGGATCAAATATTTACAAAAAAAAGACATTAACCACATTGCCACATGACGTGTTATGATTCAAACTTAGACATAAATATATATATAATATTATTTCATAAATAATATATATTGTTATATAAAAAGTTATATAATTTTTTTATTTTGAGCTAAAACGAGCCGAACACGAGCGAACAAAGTGCTGTTCGTGTTCGGCTCGTTTATAATTCGAGCTTTAAAAATTTATTCGTGTTCGGCCCGTACACTTAACGGACGAGCCGAACACGAGCTGTTCGCGAACAATGAGCTTTTTAGACAGCCCCATTCGTGGGTTTTGATCTCAAGGGACGAACTCGTCTTTCTTACACCCCTTTGTAATGTCAACCTATTGATCCATGTAAAGTCTCATTCATTCATTAGTTTCGAGCCAGCCTAGCTCTNAACGAGCCGAACACGAGCTGTTCGCGAACAACGAGCTTTTTAGACAGCCCCATTCATGGGTTTTGATCTGAAGGGACGAACTCGTCTTCCTTACACCCTTTGTAATGTCAACCTATTGATCCATGTAAAGTCTCATTCATTCATTAGTTTCGAGCCAGCCTAGCTCTATACTATAACGATAGTCGCTTTGAAATTACGGTAAGGGGATGTTTGGGTGCACTTTGGACTAACGATAAATAAGATTTAATAAATCCGGTGAATCTGGATTTATCGAATGAATATGCTATTTATTCAAAAGACGTGTTTGGCATTTTATTACAGTTGAGCTAGGCTATTGTTAAAATCCTTAAATTTACAAAATATTCGGATTTAATAAATCTGGATTTACATCCAAAACTTAACGGAAAGGATAAGAAAATGAATTTATCGGAGCGCTGGATTTAGCTTCTCGTTTCTTTCATATTTGTCTGAATTTACGTTAAATCAAGCGATAAATCCTACTAAAAATATGCTACCAAACACTCCCTAAAAGTTGGAGCCATGCATGCAAGTATTCCATGAGAAATGAATTCAAGATCTTCTCTTCTATTGTTTAACCTTATTTCTAAATTCTCTTTTCGCATCCTCATCAACATTTCTATACGATGCATCGGGGGCATTTATACAAGGAAAAATTTATTTTTTTTTATTAACATTTGAATTTACATTGTAATAGATGCCCTTTTTAATCATGATCATCAAAGCCTACTACATTATATTTATCCGAATATACATTAAAAAAAAAGGGAGAACTTTGCAAAAGAGGATTCAATTGCTGAATATTTTTTAGATTTTTTTTTGTTTATTTCCACCAATTTGTGGATCCACAAGTCTTTTACTTACAATGTCAACAAAGTAGTGGCATTTACTTTCGCAGCACAAATTTCTTATGCATTTACATATCTCACAGCTAAACTTTCACATTTATGCATATTACTCCAAATTTTAATATTATATAAAAATAGCGTTATTAACATGTTTCATGCATAGCTTTGAAACACCAAAATGTTGTGCATGTAAAAATGAAATTTTAGGTGTGAGTATGTGAGTACATAAGAATTATGTGCTATGTATCCGTTTGGATTCGTATATGCTTCTTATACAAGCAAATATTCCCAAAAATACTCTCTTCTACCAAAATATGGAAAGATAAATTATTGACCTCTTAATCACATCATAAGAAAGTTCAAGCCCTAATCAGCACACTGAAATCGAATAATTACAAAAGATAAAGAGGAGATGGAAGTAACTACATACCCGGAGTTGTGAGTGATTGCCTCACATGTGGTGGGAGTTGAAGTTGAAGACCATGAGACAATGTGGATGGTGGGAAGTATGAGCCATCCATGTCGATGTGAGGCATAGCCATGGGATTATGTCCATAAGGTAATTGACGATGAGCTGCAGCTTGTTGAGATTGCATCATGGATGGGGGAAAACCCGTCCTCGGTGATGCCATCATGTAATTCATTTGAGGATAGTTATATGGTTGATGACCGATGTTTGACGTCGCTGTCGCACCATACATCATCTGCGGATAATATTGTGACGCCATTTGAGGATTGTACATGCCCTGTCATACATACATACATACATTTACCATTAACGATTGAAAATGTAAAAATAAGATACCAGTGCTATATAAATACGTGTATATGATCCGGATAATTCGATTCTCAAAAAAAAAAAAAAAAAAAAAAAAAAAAAAAAAAAAAAAA
>JXCR01017675.1:0-18270 GCA_002079205.1 Phalaenopsis hybrid cultivar
TTGGTAGCTACAAGAATGTGAGTCAGTAAAAGAGGTTGTAGTGAGAAGCTGTCATAGTAACGGACCATATAGGTTGCAGTTGGTAGTTGCAAGAGTATCAGTTCACCATAAAGGCCATAATGGGAAGTTATTGTAGTAACCGGTCACAAAGCTGCAAAAGTGTCAGTAAACCACAGAAGTCTTTGTGGGAAGCTTTAATAGTAATTGGTCACATATATAGTAGTTAGTAGCTGCAAGAGTAACAGTTGGTCTCGAAGGTTGTATTGGGAAGATGCATTAGTAACTAGTCGCATAGGCTATAGTTGGTAGCTGCAAGAGCATTAGTCGGTCACATAGGATGTGGTGGGGAGATACAGTGGTAACTAACTACATAGGCCATAATTGGTATGTACAAGAGTGTTAGTTGACTCTAGAGGTTGCATTGGGAAGATGTAGTAGTAATTTGCCACATATGTTGTACACTATAGGAAAGTAGCTTAGTATTGTTAGTGCTCGCATCATAATTCTTCTAATGCAAATATTCATGTTAGATATGTGCTTGAATTTCAGGAAACATAATTNTGGTTATAACTATAGAAAGATAACATAAACACCTGTCACTCTGTTATTAAAACTACATAAATAAAAAGATCATACAAATATGTCACTCCAATATTAAAGAAAGGTATTAATATAAAGACCGTAAAGCCCTGCAACTCCAATATTAAAGTCGGGCATTAATAAAAGAACCATAATAACATGTAAATCCTATATTAAAGTAGGGGTAAACATGTACTATTAGACCTGTTCCCTCTTTCTTCTACAAATAAGGAGCACATAACATGTAAAAAGGGGACTCTTCTCTCTAAAATTTTCTCATGCAGGGATAACTCTCCCCCTTTTTCAATATAGTGGTTATTCTCTATAAATTGGGTCAAAGAGTCTGAGAATATTCTAATTTGCCCCTACAAGACAAGTCTGTGCTGCTATTTCTTTTCCCTTCTTTGTATCTTTTTTTTTTCTCCCCCATGGTCCCTAATGCTTCAATCCTTAGGAATACATTACAGGACAAATTTGGATTCAGCAAACACTAAGTTCGTTATTCTATTATACTTATTATTGGGGCATAAGTTTGTATTTTTAAAATATTTATTATTTTGCTATTTACGTACATAACATATTGTTGTGTGTCGGATGACTCTCGACACTAGAGTGATAATTTAACATCTTAACATTACACGAAAATCCAACACAAATAAATAATAGAAAACAGTGGAATAAGAAACTAAGATTTTTTACTTAAAAAAAGCTTAGGAAGGGAAAAAACTATGGGGTCTAGCCTAGTCAAAGTAATCAACTATGTGATTGTAATTATACAAGTCAACTATTCTTCTATATTAGAGAAGATGGCATTATAAAACTGATAATCACAAATGCATAATTGTAATTCAACAATAATAGTCATAATTGGGTTACAACCTATGTAGTTTTTGGTTGTAATAGCATCCTCTGGTCATAGAAACCATAGTTGGTAGCTGCAAGAGCGTTGGTTTGTCATAACGGGAACCTGTAAACGAAAATAACCACATAGGCCGCAGTTGGTAGCTACAAGAATGTGAGTCAGTAAAAGAGGTTGTAGTGAGAAGCTGTCATAGTAACGGACCATATAGNCTACACGAAAATCCAACACAAATAAATAATAGAAAATAGTGGAATAAAAAACTAAGATTTTTTACTTAAAAAAAGCTTAGGAAGGGAAAAAACTATGGGGTCTAGCCTAGTCAAAGTAATCAACTATGTGATTGTAATTATACAAGTCAACTATTCTTCTATATTAGAGAAGATGGCATTATAAAACTGATAATCACAAATGCATAATTGTAATTCAACAATAATAGTCATAATTGGGTTACAACCTATGTAGTTTTTGGTTGTAATAGCAATAGTTTTCCTCAAAGGTCCAATTACAAATGATAATAGTGGAAGTTAGCCACAAAAGTTGTAGTTAGGGGTAGTAATAGCATCAATTGGCCATAGATGTCGTAAAAAAAAGTTACAGTAGTAACTGGTCACATAGGTCATCCTTGGTAGTTGTAAGAGTGTAAGTGAGACATAGAGGTCGAAGTGGGGAAGTTGTAGTAGTAAATGGCCACATTGGTCATAATTTGTAGCTGAAAGAGCATCCTTTGGTCATAGAAACCGTAGTTGGTAGTTGCAAGAGCGTGGTTTGTCATAACGGGAACCTGTAAACAAAAATAGCCACATAGGCCGCATTTGGTAGCTACAAGAATGTGAGTCAGTAAAAGAGGTTGTAGTGAGAAGCTGTCATAGTAACGGACCATATAGGTTGCAGTTGGTAGTTGCAAGAGTATCAGTTCACCATAAAGGCCATAATGGGAAGTTATTGTAGTAACCGGTCACGAAGCTGCAAAAGTGTCAGTAAACCACAGAAGCTTTTGTGGGAAGCTTCAATAGTAATTGGTCACATATATAGTAGTTAGTAGCTGCAAGAGTAACAGTTGGTCTCGAAGGTTGTATTGGGAAGATGCATTAGTAACTAGTCGCATAGGCTATAGTTGGTAGCTGCAAGAGCATTAGTCGGTCACATAGGATGTGGTGGGTAGATACAGTTGTAACTAACTACATAGGCCATAATTGTTATGTACAAGAGTGTTAGTTGACTCTAGAGGTTGTATTGGGAAGATGTAGTAGTAATTTGCCACATATGTCGTACACTATAGGAAAGTAGCTTAGTTGTGTTGGTGCTCGCATCATAATTCTTCTAATGCAAATATTCATGTTAGATATGTGCTTGAATTTCAGGAAACATAATTAATGTTGAATATTGTGTCAGCATATGACAATGCAAACTTGTTATGTTGGACATATTGATGAAACTTTCGACCTTCCATTTCTCACATAATAGCAGTGAAGTCTCATTTGTTAAATCAGACACAAACTTATTGGTGTCATACATTTATGATGATATGCCTTTAAAATCTAAACCCATGCCTACCAGCACTATTTATGCTTACGTCTGAGCTGCTCGACTGATATTCTAATTTTTCACATGACCCGTTCTCTCTCGCAATAGTCCAAAGACTCAGCAGAGTACTTAAGGTTTAAGTTTAGATTTAGGTTCAGCTGGTGTTTGGCTAGAGGTAGGATTTAAGTTTAAATAGAATTAGTAAATCCAAAAATCATAAAATTTTTTGGTCCATAATGCCGCTAGATTTGGTAAATTCAAAATTGAACTGTAACAAGTTTAGTGAGTGTTCGGTGGCACGTAGGATATAGGTTTAGTAGGAGTTTGTAAATTAAAATTTTTGGAATTAGTTAAATCCATCTTCCAGTTAGATTTAATAAGTTTATTTATGTTTTTGTGTTTGTGTGTGTGTGTGTGTGTGTGTGTGTCAGTCAAAAACATTAACAAGTATAAAGAAAAATCTAAAAAATCATTTCTAAACACAGGAAAAGAGATTAAGATGTAGTAAAACAATGACCTCAAGTGGTGAAGATGAGCCGAGATTAATCTCCTTAGAAAACACACTTCAATTAGTCAAGTAGTCTATTAGCTTGTTTGTTTCTCTATAGCACTGTGACCAAGTGATGTTGAAAAAAGGGGCGAGCATAGCAATCCTTTTCCAATTATGGACATTATATCAAGTGCATTCAGTAGCATTGGTTCAGATTTTATAAGTAAAAAATGAGTTAGTTTCTATTTGAATTTGATAACATTTCAATTTCTCAGCAATCATAGGGAGAACAAAACAACCAGAATTTCTTAGAATAGATGAAGCAAAATAAAAGATATATATATATATATATATTTATATCTAACTGGATGGTAGATTTAAAAGATTTGAAGTTTTAGATTTACAAAGTCTTACTAAATTTACATACTAGCTGCCAAAGCACTCCAAAAACTTATTTTAGTTTAATTCTAATATTATCCACTCCAACGAGAATGTGGATTGAATGAATTTATGACTTTCGGATTGGCAAAATCCTACTAAACCTAATTCTTACTAAATCTATAGTTATAAATTGATCATAACATAAATATATAAATATATAAATGATTCAAATTGACGTCTTTATAAATACATAAATACATACACACATATAAATACGTATATATATATATAGACACCCACACATGCGCCCACACACACACATCTGTACGCTTCGGGTCCAACTCTCTAATCGATGATGCAGGTGCCATTGCACATCATGTCTAGCTTAACGATCACCTACTCGCGAGTCACAGGACCAGCATTCTTCAGCATGAAATCTTTAGGGGTGAAAGCTTTCTCTTATATGTGCTTATTGTAGTACTGTGAGGTTCTCCATTTGACTTCTTTCCAAAGAGCCAAGTTGGTTCAATTTTCTTCTGATAAGTCCAGTGCAAGCATTGCTACTTTGTCATTTGCTTCTCACCACTCCAGTAGATTTTCTTCATCAAACGCAGAGGTTATCAGGACTCTTGAAAAGTGAAGGTTATATTAAATGGGTAGCATTGATTCCATTATGTGGGATAACATAAACAAAGTCTATCTGGTCACCATTAAAGACGTCATTTGGATCACCCAAAGTACCGAGTGGAGGACATACCCTCATTTTCTATTTTCTCTTTCAACACTCTTTCTTAAAATATTGAGAATGATTTTGTAGGAAACTTTGCCTTGCTCATTAATCCAGGGGTGATATACCGAGGAACTTACATTTATCCCTTGACTTTGAAAAAAAACCTGGAATTTCTTATCTGCAAACTGGGTTCCATTATCTGTTATGATGATAAGTGGTAGGCAATATCAATAGACCAGGTTTGTCCAGATAAATTTTTGGACTCTGCAATAAAATGAATAAGTGTGTTTAGCTCAACCCAAATAGAAAAATCATTCACATGGCTGGAATTGTCAGAGAATATTGAGCCCCTAGATGATGAAAGGCTATAGGCTGATGATCAGATAGTGCTTATGGGTTGGATGGCACTACAGTGTGCCATATTGTTTATATTACTTGCACTTTCAAGAGAACACCTTTGCTTCTTTCAGAATTGTCGGTGAGAAGTAACATTGTTAATGGACTCAGTGGGACAATGTTTTTTCCCTGAAGTGACAGTCGCACTTCCCAAAGTATGCTTCACAAAATAAATCCATGATCTCTTATACATTGTTCGACTTTAAATACAATGAGTGGTTGATTTCTAAAATAATTTTTCTTCAATAATTTTTCTTCAATAATTTTTCTTCAAAATAATTTTTCTTCAATAATTTTTCTAAAATAAGATATTGAGAGGTTTTGAATTTCAATCTTCTGGTGTCTGTAATTTCTTCATCAATCTCTGCAGTTTCTAAGTAATGAACATAATGATCAGTCCAAAATCTCTTTCCTTTAGTTTCTAGTTCCATGATCTGAGGTTCCTCAATGATTATTTAGGTGAGCTTCCAGAGTGTCCTTCACCCAAGCAAAGTCTCCTAGATAAAAGGTTGTCAACCAAATTTTGGCATCAATTTTTAATGTCATGTGTGCATCGTGTCCACTTGACTAACACAAGGTGATTCAATGTTCACTCGTAGAATCTTGTAGCTCAAGACACCCATTTGATACCTTCTGTTACATATTTAGGGCACAAAACCCATAAAATGATTTGACCTTAATTGGGAGAATTTGTCATTGGATGGGCTTAATAGGGACATGAGATGTATATGGCACTTGTTTCAATACTTAAATACCATGTCATATTCATATGAAGCCTCTCATGCTCAAAGTAACCCACTGAAGTATCTCGTAGGCATTTACAGGAAGATTACGTCGTACCAGTGTTGTGGTTCAGGGGATCTGTCGACAACAAATCCCCCTGATAAACAGCTGATAAAAATTTTCATTTCTAGAGTCATGGGACTTTATTTAAGCATATTTAATTCCCAATACTTTTTAGATCAAGAATATCCTCTACAAAATATTTTCATTGAAAAAGTGATTTTGGTGTTAGATTGGTGCCTAGGGGGCAGCCCCAATTGCCAAGGCGCCCAAAATAGCCCCTAAATATGTTAAAACCTTGGTGCTCATCAACTATGCGCCTAGTTTGCAGTCTCAGGTGTCTGGGCACCCAAATTGCCCTTCAGAGCTACTAAAATGAGAGCTCAACAAGTAGACACCAGCCTGGTGGTCCCTATGAGCCAACCCCAATGCTTGAGCACCCGGCTCCTAATGTCATGGGGTCAGGCACAGTGCCTAGGCATCAGGATTGTGTTGCCTAGGTGCCAGGACAATTTATGAACCTAATTGCCCCCTCCCCCGCCCCTTATTTTTTACAATTTCGACCCTAACACACCTTTCTAGGCAGATAAAATTTTAGGATTTCAGAGGGTTATGTAAAAGATTTCTTGGGCGGAAGAAAAAGGTGATTAAGGCTCTTTTTTGACAAACTAAGGGGGAAATTTGAGTGGACTAGGGATATATAAGGCTAAGCTGATTTCTCTTCCCATGATCTCCACTCATTTTTAGACTTGAGCTGTTGGTGAGAGCTTGAGAGTGTGGAGATATAACTTCGTATTCTTCCTCAAAAAGCTTATCTTTTTATTAGAGTTTAGACCTTGGATCAAGAAAATGGGAGGACTCTTCATCTTCCTCAAAGAAAAGCTCAAGTGAGTTGTTCATCATCCAACTTCTCTTTCTTCTTCACCTTTCTTCTTCTTCTTCGGCAACTTTTTTCTTCTCCATAAAAATTTTCGTGAAACACTGCTAGGAGAGCTTCATCTTGGCTTGTGGGAAAGAGGACCTCGGGGAGCTGACAGTCTCTCCGGAAAGGAGAGTGTCATTTTACATAGGAGAAGGAAAATTTTGGTGGGATTTGTGGTCTCTCCGTCAAGGAGAGCTTCCATACCTCTTTGGGAAAGAAAACCAGCTTCCTCATCTCTCATACCACAAGGAGAGCTTCTTTTGAAATGATTGTCAGACTTCAATCAACCGCCGTGGTGGTGAGATTCCTTAAACTTTTGTTCTTCCTTTCATTAGGGCCCTTAGGTATAGATGTTACAAACTCTAGGTTAGGGTTCTTGGTGTTCCTAGAAGAAAACCCATATGTTAGGAGCTTGTGCTATAGAAAATAGTGGTACCGGAACTTAGCTCCAAGATTGAGCCTACCTGTTGACCTCACTTTTGGTTGAGGTCTAGAAATTTCTTTAGTAGCCTAGGTCTAGTCATAGGACTTTCCTACTAACTAGTATTAGAAAACTAAAAAAGGTACCCTCACCAATAGAAACTCAAAACTCTTCTCTTTACTCAACTTGAAGTTCTACATATTGGTCCTAAACTCTAGCACTTAGTAGGTAAGATCATTATGAGTGAACTCAAGGAGAGTTCCTATAGGGCTACTTGACCTTAGGATTGACCCTGGGTTTTGATTTGGAGCTAAGGTACACCATACCCTCACAATACCCTCACAATACCCTCACAATACTCTGGCTAAGACCAATACATGGGGACCCAAAATGGAGATTTCATTGATCCATGACTCATTCAAAATGGTTCTCTACCCAATTGCACTTGAAATGCCCAACTTGGCCTTTTGCCCCTAGGCACCTCCAAATTACCTAACTGCCCTTGGGACCNTCCTAGGCACCTCCAAATTACCTCACTGCCCTTGGGACCCAAATTTGGCCAAAATTCCCAAATTTTGCCAAAATACCCAAAACTGAGCCCTTGGGACCCAAATTTGGCTAAAATTCCCAAATTTTGCCAAATTACCCAAAATTGATCAATTATTCCAAACACTTTGAATATATCCACATTTGCCAAAATTGACAAAAATTTCCAAAAAAATGGCCAAATTACCAAAATGCCCCTCCATGTCAAATTTTGCCAAAATACCCAAAATTGATCAAAACTTATTCCAAACACTTTGAATACATCCAACTGACAAAAAATTTCAAAAATGACCAAATTGGACCCAAATTTGGCCAAAATTCCCAAATTTTGCCAAAATATCCAAAACTGATCAAAACTTAGGGACTCAAATTTCTTAACTTGGCCTTTTGCCCCTAGGTACCTCCAAATTACCTAACTGCCCTTGGGACCCAAATTTGCCTCTCTTGCCCCTAGGCACCTCCAAATTACCTAACTGCCCTTGGTACCCAAATTTGGCTAATGCTTTTGCCCCTAGGCACCTCCAAATTACCTAACTGCCCTTGGGACCCAAATTTGGCTAATATATTTTGTCCCTAGGCACCTCCAAATTACCTAACTGCCCTTGGGACCCAAATTTGGCTAATATTCTTAAAATTTGTCAAAATACCCAAAATTGATCAAAACCCATTTCAAACAGCTTGAATACATCCAAATTTGTTAAAATTTCCAAAAATTTTGTCAAAATACCCAAAATAATCAAAACCCATAAACCCAAATTTGGCCAAAATTCCCAAATTTTGCCAAAATACCCAAAATTGATCAAAACCCATTTGAAACATTTTGAACACATCCAAATTTGCCAAAACCGACAAAAATTTCAAAAAATGGCCAAATTACCAAAATGCCCCTCCATGGCCCAAAAATCTAAAAATTCCAAAAATTCCCAAAAAATCCCAATAAATCCAAAATATTCCCAATTTCATTTTTCTCCAACTACACCATGGCCTAATTTAGTTAATTTGACTATCTTTGACTAAAACCCCAAATTAGCTTTAATATTGGCTAACACCCCAAATCTCAACAATTGAATGCCCTAAACCTCAAATTGGCATCCAATTGGCTAACACCCCAAATTTCAACAATTGAATGCCTTAGATCTCAAATTGGCATCCAATTTTAGTTGAAAATCCTTTATAAGGTCATTTTTTACCGAACACAACAATCAATTTGAGCTTAGCCCAAAATTGAGAATTCTTTGTTAGGTTATTTGTGACAAAACACAATAATCAATTTGAGCTTAGTCCAAAGCTAGCTCAAGTTTGACCCAAATTAGCCCCATATGCCTAATTTGGGTCTAAATCCAAAACCCATCAAAATCCATCCAAATTGACCATTAAATCAACTTCAAAAAAATTTTCATCATTCATGAAAGTTGTTCATAATGATGTTTTACACCAAACACAACAATTAATTTGGACTTAGCCCATGGTTAGCCCAAGTTTGACCCAAACTTAGCCCAACATGCTTAAAAGAAAATCAAAAATCCACCAAATTGATTAACCAATTGACCTCAAAATGACTTTCACTCTTCATCAATCAATTTGAGCTTAGACCATGGCTAGCCCAAGTTTGACCCAAACTTAGCCCAACATGCTTAAAATGGGTCAAAAATCAAAAATCCACCAAATTGATTAACCAATTGACTTCAAAATGATTTTCACCCTTCATGAAAGTTTAAAAATTCACCACATTGATTAACCAATTGACCTCAAAATGACTTTCACCCTTCATGAAAGTTACCAAATCTAGCTCAAGTTTGACCCAAACTTAGCCCAATATGCTTAAAATGGGTCAAAAATCAAAAATCTTCAAATTGATTAACCAATTGACCTCAAAATGACTTTCACCCTTCGTGAAAGTTATTCCTCATACAAATTGATTAACCAATTGACCTCAAAATGACTTTCACCCTTCATGAAAGTTGTTCCTCATCTAATTTTGACCCAAACTTAGCCCAACATGCTTAAAATGGGTCAAAAATCAAAAATCCACCAAACTAGTTTGACCCAAACTTAGCCCAACATGCTTAAAATGGGTCCAAAACCAAAAATCCACCAAATAATTTGACCCAAACTTAGCCCAACATGCTTAAAATGGGTCAAAAATCAAAAATCCACCAAATTGTTTAACCAATTGACCTCAAAATGACTTTCCCCTTTCATGAAAGTTGTTCCTCATGATCTCCTACAGGACCCAAACTTAGCCCAATATGCTTAAAATGGGTCAAAAATAAAAAATTCACCAAATTGATTTAACCCAAACTTAGCCCAATATGCTTAAAATGGGTCAAAAATCAAAAATCCACCAAATTGATTAATCCAAACTTAGCCCAACATGCTTAAAATGGGTCAAAAATCAAAAATCCACCAAATTGATTAACGATTGACCTCAAAATGACTTTCACCCTTCATGAAAGTTGTTCCTCATGGTCTCTTACACCAAGACCTCAAAATGACTTTCACCCTTCATGAAAGTTGTTCCTCATGATCTCCTACACAAAATGGCTTAGCCCAATATGCTTAAAATGGGTCAAAAATAAAAAATCCACCAAATTGATTAACCAATTAACCTCAAAATGGCTTTCACTCTTTATGAAAGTTGTTCCTCATGGTCTCTTACACCAAATGCCATGCCTCAAAATGACTTTCACCCTTCATGAAAGTTGTTCCTCACTCCTACACCAAATTCCATATTTAATTGGACCAATTGGCATGCCTAACCTAGCCCAAACACAAGATCTACACCAAATGCCATATTTAATTGGGCTAATTGACATGCCTAACCTAGCCCAAACACAACACCAAATGCCATATTTAATTGGGCTAATTGGCATGCCTAACCTAGCCCCAACACAAGATTTGGTCTAAATTCCATATTTAATTGGACCAATTGGCATGATTAACCTAGCCCAAACTCAAGATTTGGTCAAAATGCCATATTTAATTGGGCCAATTGACATGTCTAACCTAGTCCAAACACAAGATTTGGCCATCACCATAGTTATTTGGGCCAATTGACATGCCTAACCTAGCCCAAACACAAGATTTGGTCACATAATATTCAATTGAGAAAATTGATATGGATAAATAAACCTACCCCCATTTTTGGTCATATTAGCCCATGACCAAAATATAATGAAAATCAAACTTGGTATTCCCAATCAAGCTTAACCTTAGCTAAACTCTAGATCTTAGAGTTAAGTTAAGTTAACCATGGGTTAGCCATGATATTTATCCCTTAGGTATGTATTTTTTTTAACCTTAAAGGATAAGTTTCATGCAAAACCAAATTACTCACCAACACTTAGCAATTTCCTATGGTGCCATTTTTCTTGCTCATCATGAGCTTTAGACTTCATTTCCAAGCATCCCAACTTAGCTAGCTCTATAAAAAAGCCATGGCCATGGCTATGGAAGAGAAGAGAGGTCACGTCCAAACAAGGAAGAACCACCATAGATTAGCCAAACCTCCTCCAAATTATCCAAAATTCTTCTCCAAGCACAGAGAAGAAGGGCTCCACCATTAATTGCCCTCAAAGCCTCCTATGTGAGTTCAATTTTGAGCTCAAAATTGAGCTCAAAATCAGGGCACTGCTCNCTCTTAAGGACTTAGTGGTGAACTTAAGTTGAAATCCACTTGTTAAAAAAGGATTAGAAAAATCAACATAATCAAACTCTTTTAAAACACCACACGTCCAATTAGGACTAAAATTTGGCTAAGTGTTCTTAATACACTAATTTGCCCCCTTTAGGGTCTTCACCAACATAATCTTTAAATTGAAAGACAAATGATATTCACCCTATTCTTAGGGATAAGCAAGACATCAATGTTCACTGAGCATCAGGTTGTCCCTAGGATGAATTATTAAGTAGCATAATAAAGTTTAAATAGACCCAAGGCCTTTTACCAGACATTAAGAAGGTTGCATGGACCTGAACTCAAGGCTTTTACCAGACATTAAGATGGTACATGTTCCCTACTCTTAACCTGGGTAAATAACCTTTTACCAGACATTAAGAATGTTACATGGATAACGTAATAAAGTTTAAATGAACCCAAGGCTTTTTACCAGATATTAAGAATGTTGTATGAACCTGTAATAAAGATTAAAAGAACCCAAGACTTTTTACCAGATATTAAGAAGGTTGCATTGACCTGCAAATACCTTAGTGATCTATTAAACTTAATATGTTTTACTTAATAATATTATCCTTAAAATTTAAGGACCCCAACCCAAGGCCTTTTACCAGACGTTAAGAAGGTTGCATGGACCTGTTCCCTGCTCTTAACCTGATAAATATCTTACCAGACATAAAGAAGGTTGCATGGACCTGCTCCCTACTCTTAATCTGGTGAATACCTTAGGGATCTACTAAATTTAATATGTTTCGTTTAATAATATTATCCTTAAAACTTAAGGAATTTCAATACATAACCTATTAAACTTAATATGTAGACCTGCTCCCTACTCTTAACCTGGTGAATACCTTAGGGATCTATTAAACTTAGTATGTTTTACTCTGCTCCCTACTCTTAACCTGGTGAATACCTTAGGAATCTATTAAACTTAATATGTTTCGCTTAATGATATTATCCTTAAAACTTAGACATAATAAAGTTTAAATGAATCCAAGGCTTTTTACCAGACATAAAGAAGGTTGCATGGACCACTCCCTACTCTTAAACTGGTGAATACCTTAGGGATCTATTAAACTTAATATGTTTTACTTGATAAATAATAAAGTTTAAATGAACCCAAGGCTTTTTACCAGACATTAAGAAGGTTGCATGGACCTGTTCCCTACTCTTAACCTGGGTAAATAACCTTTTACCAGACATTAAGAATGTTACATGGATAACGTAATAAAGTTTAAATGAACCCAAGGCTTTTTACCAGATATTAAGAATGTTGTATGAACTAGGATGAATTATTAAGCAACATAATAAAGTTTAAATGGACTCAAGGCTTTTACCAGACATTAATCTGGTGTCAAGGCTTTTTACCAGACATAAAGAAGGTTGCATGGACCTGCTCCCTACTCTTAATCTGGTGTGGTCTTTTACCAGACATAAAGAAGGTTGCATGGACCTGCTCCCTACTCTTAATCTGGTGAATTGCCTTTTACCAGACATTAAGAAGATTGCATGGACCTGCTCCCTACTCTTAGCCTGGTGAATACCTTAGGGATCTCTTAAACTTAATACATGTTCCCTACTCTTAACCTGGGTAAATAACCTTTTACCAGACATTAAGAATGTTACATGGATAACGTAATAAAGTTTAAATGAACCCAAGGCTTTTTACCAGATATTAAGAATGTTGTATGAACTAGGATGAATTATTAAGCAACATAATAAAGTTTAAATGGACTCAAGGCTTTTACCAGACATTAATCTGGTGAATACCTTAGGGATCTACTAAATTTAATATGTTTCGTTTAATAATATTATCCTTAAAACTTAAGGAATTTCAATACATAACCTATTAAACTTAATATGTAGACCTGCTCCCTACTCTTAACCTGGTGAATACCTTAGGGATCTATTAAACTTAGTATGTTTTACTCTGCTCCCTACTCTTAACCTGGTGAATACCTTAGGAATCTATTAAACTTAATATGTTTCGCTTAATGATATTATCCTTAAAACTTAAAATACCTTAGTGATCTATTAAACTTAATATGTTTTACTTAATAATATTATCCTTAAAATTTAAGGACCCCAACCCAAGGCCTTTTACCAGACGTTAAGAAGGTTGCATGGACCTGTTCCCTGCTCTTAACCTGATAAATATCTTACCAGACATAAAGAAGGTTGCATGGACCTGCTCCCTACTCTTAATCTGGTGAATACCTTAGGGATCTACTAAATTTAATATGTTTCGTTTAATAATATTATCCTTAAAACTTAAGGAATTTCAATACATAACCTATTAAACTTAATATGTAGACCTGCTCCCTACTCTTAACCTGGTGAATACCTTAGGGATCTATTAAACTTAGTATGTTTTACTCTGCTCCCTACTCTTAACCTGGTGAATACCTTAGGAATCTATTAAACTTAATATGTTTCGCTTAATGATATTATCCTTAAAACTTAGACATAATAAAGTTTAAATGAATCCAAGGCTTTTTACCAGACATAAAGAAGGTTGCATGGACCACTCCCTACTCTTAAACTGGTGAATACCTTAGGGATCTATTAAACTTAATATGTTTTACTTGATAAATAATAAAGTTTAAATGAACCCAAGGCTTTTTACCAGACATTAAGAAGGTTGCATGGACCTGTTCCCTACTCTTAACCTGGGTAAATAGTTAGGGATCTATTAAACTTAATATGTTTTACTTAATAATCTAATCTTAATCTGGTGAATACCTTAAGGATCTATTAAATTTAATATGTTTCGCTTAATAATATTACTCTTAACCTGGTGAATACCTTAGGGATCTATTAAACTTAATATGTTTTACTTAATAGTATTTTCTTAATGTGGTGAATACCTTAGGGATCTATTAAATTTAATATGTTTCGCTTAATAATATTATTCTAGTGAATACCTTAGGGATCTTTTAAACTTAATATGTTTTACTTAATAATATTATCCTTAAGAACTCAAGGCTTTTACCAGACATTAAGATGGTACATGTTCCCTACTCTTAACCTGGGTAAATAACCTTTTACCAGACATTAAGAATGTTACATGGATAACGTAATAAAGTTTAAATGAACCCAAGGCTTTTTACCAGATATTAAGAATGTTGTATGAACTAGGATGAATTATTAAGCAACATAATAAAGTTTAAATGGACTCAAGGCTTTTACCAGACATTAATCTGGTGAATACCTTAGGGATCTACTAAATTTAATATGTTTCGTTTAATAATATTATCCTTAAAACTTAAGGAATTTCAATACATAACCTATTAAACTTAATATGTAGACCTGCTCCCTACTCTTAACCTGGTGAATACCTTAGGGATCTATTAAACTTAGTATGTTTTACTCTGCTCCCTACTCTTAACCTGGTGAATACCTTAGGAATCTATTAAACTTAATATGTTTCGCTTAATGATATTATCCTTAAAACTTAGACATAATAAAGTTTAAATGAATCCAAGGCTTTTTACCAGACATAAAGAAGGTTGCATGGACCACTCCCTACTCTTAAACTGGTGAATACCTTAGGGATCTATTAAACTTAATATGTTTTACTTGATAAATAATAAAGTTTAAATGAACCCAAGGCTTTTTACCAGACATTAAGAAGGTTGCATGGACCTGTTCCCTACTCTTAACCTGGATAAATACCTTAGGGATCTATTAAATTTAATATGTTTTACTTAATAATATTATCCTTAAAATTTCAAGGCTTTTACCAGATATTAAGAAGATTGCATGGACCTGCTCCCTACTCTTAGCCTGGTGAATACCTTAGGGATCTCTTAAACTTAATACATGTTCCCTACTCTTAACCTGGGTAAATAACCTTTTACCAGACATTAAGAATGTTACATGGATAACGTAATAAAGTTTAAATGAACCCAAGGCTTTTTACCAGATATTAAGAATGTTGTATGAACCTGTAATAAAGATTAAAAGAACCCAAGACTTTTTACCAGATATTAAGAAGGTTGCATTGACCTGCAAATACCTTAGTGATCTATTAAACTTAATATGTTTTACTTAATAATATTATCCTTAAAATTTAAGGACCCCAACCCAAGGCCTTTTACCAGACGTTAAGAAGGTTGCATGGACCTGTTCCCTGCTCTTAACCTGATAAATATCTTACCAGACATAAAGAAGGTTGCATGGACCTGCTCCCTACTCTTAATCTGGTGAATACCTTAGGGATCTACTAAATTTAATATGTTTCGTTTAATAATATTATCCTTAAAACTTAAGGAATTTCAATACATAACCTATTAAACTTAATATGTAGACCTGCTCCCTACTCTTAACCTGGTGAATACCTTAGGGATCTATTAAACTTAGTATGTTTTACTCTGCTCCCTACTCTTAACCTGGTGAATACCTTAGGAATCTATTAAACTTAATATGTTTCGCTTAATGATATTATCCTTAAAACTTAGACATAATAAAGTTTAAATGAATCCAAGGCTTTTTACCAGACATAAAGAAGGTTGCATGGACCACTCCCTACTCTTAAACTGGTGAATACCTTAGGGATCTATTAAACTTAATATGTTTTACTTGATAAATAATAAAGTTTAAATGAACCCAAGGCTTTTTACCAGACATTAAGAAGGTTGCATGGACCTGTTCCCTACTCTTAACCTGGGTAAATAACCTTTTACCAGACATTAAGAATGTTACATGGATAACGTAATAAAGTTTAAATGAACCCAAGGCTTTTTACCAGATATTAAGAATGTTGTATGAACTAGGATGAATTATTAAGCAACATAATAAAGTTTAAATGGACTCAAGGCTTTTACCAGACATTAATCTGGTGAATACCTTAGGGATCTACTAAATTTAATATGTTTCGTTTAATAATATTATCCTTAAAACTTAAGGAATTTCAATACATAACCTATTAAACTTAATATGTAGACCTGCTCCCTACTCTTAACCTGGTGAATACCTTAGGGATCTATTAAACTTAGTATGTTTTACTCTGCTCCCTACTCTTAACCTGGTGAATACCTTAGGAATCTATTAAACTTAATATGTTTCGCTTAATGATATTATCCTTAAAACTTAAAATACCTTAGTGATCTATTAAACTTAATATGTTTTACTTAATAATATTATCCTTAAAATTTAAGGACCCCAACCCAAGGCCTTTTACCAGACGTTAAGAAGGTTGCATGGACCTGTTCCCTGCTCTTAACCTGATAAATATCTTACCAGACATAAAGAAGGTTGCATGGACCTGCTCCCTACTCTTAATCTGGTGAATACCTTAGGGATCTACTAAATTTAATATGTTTCGTTTAATAATATTATCCTTAAAACTTAAGGAATTTCAATACATAACCTATTAAACTTAATATGTAGACCTGCTCCCTACTCTTAACCTGGTGAATACCTTAGGGATCTATTAAACTTAGTATGTTTTACTCTGCTCCCTACTCTTAACCTGGTGAATACCTTAGGAATCTATTAAACTTAATATGTTTCGCTTAATGATATTATCCTTAAAACTTAGACATAATAAAGTTTAAATGAATCCAAGGCTTTTTACCAGACATAAAGAAGGTTGCATGGACCACTCCCTACTCTTAAACTGGTGAATACCTTAGGGATCTATTAAACTTAATATGTTTTACTTGATAAGAATTAATAATATTATCCTTAAAATTTAAGGACTCCCAATACACAACATAGAGTTAGGAAAGTCCCCAATACACAACATAGAGTTAGGAAGATTTCAAAAACTTTATTTTTCTAGCTCTATATACATAAATGCTCTGACATGCATTTTGAGTTTCATGTGGTATAATAATATTATCCTTAAAATTTAAGGACCCTCAATACACAACATAGAGTTAGGAAGGTTTACATTAATATTATCCTTAAAATTTAAGGACTCCCAATACAACAACATAGAGTTAGGATGTTTCCAAAACTTTACTTTTTCAGCTCTATAAACATAAACTGCTCTGACATGCATTTTGAGTTGCAGGTGGTAGTTACTTTTCTAGCTCTATATACATAAATGCTCTGACATGCATTTTGAGTTTCCTTAATATGTTTTGCTTAATAATATTATCCTTAAAATTTAAGAACCCCCAATACACAACATAGAGTTAGGAAGGTTCCAAGAATTTAAGGACCCCCAATACACAAAATAGAGTTAGGAAGGTTTCCAAAACTTTACTTTTCTAGAGAATTTAAGGACCCCCAATACACAAAATAGAGTTAGGAAGGTTTCCAAAACTTTACTTTTCTAGTTTTAAGGACCCTCAATACACAACATAGAGTTAGGAAGGTTTCCAAAACTTTACTTTTCCAGCCTTCAATACACAACATAGAGTTAGGAAGGTTTCCAAATCTTTACTTTTCCAGCTCTATATACATAAATGCTCTGACATGCATTCGGACCCCCAATACACAACATAGAGTTAGGAAAGTTTCCAAAACTTTACTTTTCCAGCTCTATAACATAAACCGCTTTGGCATGAATTTTAAGTTACAGGTGATGAAACGAGAAGACTCGCCAGGTACACTTTTACAGGTTACAGCATTTTACTGTCTTTCTTGTACTTTTCTACTGCACTTTTATTTATGCTTGTATTTACATACCTACATAGAAAATATAAAATTGCATAAATCACCCCCACAACATTTCAAAAATATAAGACAACTCAAAACTTAATCACAAACATCACAAAAAATACAACTTCAACTAAATTAAAATGTCTCTATTGGAAGATTGGGAACCCTCGGAGGAGGTAACCTACGGTTGCTAACGAGGCTTCCCACGGTCTAAATGAAATTATGGAACTCATTAAGTTGAGTTTAGTAAATTCATTTGGACTAAGTGATTCCAATAGAAAATAGTGGTGCCGGGACGACGGAACCGTGGGATCTTGACCGGTGTCGCTTTAATCAACTTTAATATGC
>JXCR01017685.1:1608-29269 GCA_002079205.1 Phalaenopsis hybrid cultivar
AAGCCCTCCATGGACTACTTGCAATTGGCGAGGTTCCTTCCTCCTGAGGGAAGTATCATCTAGTGTAGTTTCATGGTCGCCAAAATTTGATGGTCCCCCATTCAAACATTTTGTTGGAAGTAACTTAAAATAGGAAGGTTTACATGCATACCACTCAATGCTTATGTATTTACATATCTAACACCTAAACTTCATTTTTTACATATATGCCACCTTACCTATGTATGGAAAGGTGTATTTTACATTTTAAAAGTTAAAATAGTAATATTTTTTATGTGATATGGAAGATTTGGGTGACATAAATATAAAAAATCAAAGTTAAGGTGTTAGATATGTAAATAAATAGGAGTTGGGTCGTATGTACATCAATGCCCCCATTAAAATAACCATTCTACACCACGAATCAACTTCCTCTCAGAACAGTTTCTTGGATAATCCATATCAAAACACAGAGGAATATTAACATTAAAGGCTAGGGTGAGCTTGTGGATGAGAGACTATGATTTAAACAATTTATGCTAAAACAATTTTTAGGCTTTTTACCAGATCCAAAAACAGGGAGACAACTACAGGGTTCATATAAAACCATATCAAATCAAAAACAAGTTTTAATGCAAAACATAAAACACAAGGAACCCACAAGAGAAGGAATTGGAGGATAATTTGGCTTTATTTGACTAAACCAATACGTGAACATGTCAAAATGTCTGGTAAAATTGGTTCACAAAGGTAGGTAGATAACCGCCTCTGTGAAATCATCGTACCAATATGAGAAAGGATAATGTGATAATTTCATTGCTGTAGTTGGGCCCGCAATGCTTGTGCTCAGGCCACCAGGTTCAATTGCAAGCATGGAGCACAGTGATGACCATAGTTGTCAATGTCATGCTTCCATTTCCTTTGTGTAAGTTTGAGAAGCTCCTCTCAACAAGAGGAATAGTTATGGCCACACAATCGATTTCATTGTGTCAACATGTCAAGAAAACTCCTCTCAACAAGAGGAATAGTTATGTATTTTGTCTTCAGGAGTGATTCTATTCTTTTTTGTTGGATTTGAGTGAGAAATCATCACTCATTCAAATATTTCCGGTCATTTTTATGGACGAAACTTTATGTTGTTTGCATGCTGAAGCTCCTCTATGTTCTCTTTATTTTTCGGAGCCATCATATCATCAATGAAGTGACCAATGATGTCGCGGAGTCTCAATATTGCTGACTACCATGTGTTGCCAAGCTTGAGAAGCCCGTAAGAGAACCCTATAACAATGTCAATCTAATATTTTATAAGGATTTCAATACGGAGCATGTAATCATTATAATTTATCTGAACCCACATTAACCTTTTCATTATCCTAAATATCCATTCGCTCCATTTATAAATACGGAATCGACAAATCAATTTTATCCATATGCGCCTCCATTTTTTTTTAAATCAAACTTAATACAACATAAGCGTCCATAGGATAAATATGAGACATTAGGAAACACCCTTTAAATTCATACAAAATCAACTAAATTAGTTATATTTATATAAATTAATTGCTGACTTGAGTGTCAAAGGTTCTTCGCAAAGGACTATCCCGTAGTTGTCAACTAACATTTATTTAATTCTCTATGTTCAAGTATAGAAAAGACTAAAGATGCATAATGTGGATGCCATACTATATTGCAATAAGATAACTGCTTTGATAAACTAGCAGAATAGAAAAAAAAAAAAAACTATGTTAGAGGTTATTAGATTACTCATTTCTATCAATATGATCCTAAGAACATAGCGAAGTCTATTTTGATGCTTACAAGCTCCACTATACATCCACCTTTATATCAACCTACTAAAGTTTTCCTCATACTAACACCACAATAAATGGTGCTTCCCTTGGATAATAAAAATCAATTGATAATTTGTAGATAATTGTTCAATTCACTACATAGAATAGTATTAATGGTGTTGTTAAGTTGGAGCACTAATGTCCCCACTTGAGCCCAATACAATTTATGGACACCAACCACAAGTCAACCCAAATATGTAGAAATGCACTAGGAGGTGTTGACAGGGACGGTACCAAAGAACCCAAGTTAACGCAAATGAACTAGTAATTGGATACTCAACTACCTAAATACTTCAAGCCAATGGATAAGAGCCAATAGATAAAGGGCAATAGTAGTATATTAGATCAACTAGCATTTCACTTCCAATGTGAACCCTTTATTCACTCTAATGTAAATCTCAATAATCTCCTTATCATATGAGCCCTCCATATAAAATATCATCACTCCAAAAATCTATGATACCCAGACACTTCTAACTAAGGAGTCATGCAGTGTCGTACATTTTTCGGATAACGCCACTCACCCGACACCTTTCAGACATGTATTGGACACATACCTAACATGTACGATTTAAATAATATTAAAATAAAGGGACACGCATGTCTTAAATTAGTGAATTAAAAAAAATTAATAATATTTATTAAGCATTTATAGTATATTTTCATAAGTAAAATAAAAAAAAAAATTGTATTTAAAGTTTAAACATATATGTTCGATTTATCCATCCGTTTTATCTACTTCCAGATGAACTCAAGCGGTTCATCAATCGTTCACTTGTGTTGGCACTTCTTGTTATGGGCATCTTAGTTTTTGAATGATAATGTTATTATTATTTTTTTGTATTATTCTTAATATTCTATTTATTTAATGCATATATATATATATATATATATATATATATAACTTTTATTATAATGATGAGTCTAACAAGTGTTCATGTCCTACAGTTTTAATAATAGAAGTGTTTCGTGTTTATGTCACATCGTAACTGTATCCGTGCAACATAGCCTGAAATAAAAGCCATCAACATGATGCACCTAAAGTCCACTCCATACAATCAAACTCATGTTATTTTGAAAGGAAAGTTGTTCGTAGGTGGCAAGAGTTTAGTAAAATATATTATGGACATTACTGAAATTTAGAGGGGTAAATGTTAAGGAATCAAGTTGAGCCTAACACACTAACGTACAAAGACCCATAAATTGAGAAGCTTGAATAGCTAGGTAAAGGCCAATAGTAGCTCAAATTTTATTTCACTTCTAATATGATATTACTCTCCACTCGCATTTGGATGTCAATAGAGTCTCATGTAAAATACTTGAAAAATAACTAAATGAGATAAATTTTTACAAGCAAAAGTTTCTAATGAGGTTACAAAATTGATTAAAGGGCAACATCATAATAGTAATTCTATCATTAATTGTCATTAGGAGTAGAGTTCAACTAGATTTTTTTCATCTTTTTAAGCAAATCTCAAATACTTCTCTAGAGAATTATGCCATTTCACTATTCTTCACCTAAAAACCCTTATTATAGCATCAAAAGAGACCAGAGGCCCAAACCATGGAATTGCTAATGAACTTAGACCAAAGAACTTTAAAAAAATAAATCTTTAAAGGGAGTAAAAAAAGTTCATGAAATGCGCATAGGGATAAAAGCACTAAATTCCACAGCATAAGATTGGAAACTTCTAAACACGAAGGCTAGACTTCTGCCCTGTCAACGGCATCAAACCCTCCCCTGCCATTGTAACAACTCGTCCTCCTGATCCGCTTACAAATTCAATAAACAATGCAGATTGCGAAATCGTTAAAGATTACCGNAGAGTTTCTTATGCACAAATGTGGGTTGAAGTACTTTTCTTGTTCGCGCCAGCACCTCGCCAAAATTGCTGTCCCGTGAGCGAAACCCTTCGCGAAATACCTCCGCAAAACCACTGTTCGCGAATAATCGCGTCTACTCGCTTGCTAGCACCCTACCGAACTCCACCTGTCGCAAACTCCACCTGCGACGAACTTGCAAACTCCGCTGGTCGAACACCACCAAAATCCTCTGTTCGCAAACGCTCCTGTTCGCGGTAACTGCACACGAACTCCTGTTCGCGAACTCCACCTCACCTAATGCCGGGAATGTTCATGAACTGTCGCGCCTCGACGCCGCCTCTACCGCGAACTCCTCGAAGCATAACTCGTCGAACTGCCGTAGCCCTTTATCCGAACTGCTTCGCACCTGTTCGTTCCCGTGAGCCCNTCACCTGCGACGAACTTGCAAAGTCCGCCGGTCGAACACCACCAAACTCCTCTGTTTGCAAACGCTCCTGTTCACGGTAACTGCACACGAATTCCTGTTAGCGAACTCCACCTCGCCTAATACCGCGAAGGTTTATGAACTGTTGAGCCTCAAAATCGCGACGCCGCCTCTACTGTGAACTCCCCAAAGCATAACTCGCTGAACTGTCGTAGCCCTTTATCCGAACTGCTTCGCACCTGTTCGTTCCCGCGAGCCCGTCCGCCTTGCGAACAATTTTGATCCTGCAACAAAAACTTTTCTGCAAAAAATTCCTCTGCAAAAATCCTTGCTTAGACCTCCTTTTTTTTTGAAAAAAAAAAATTTGAAATATTCAAGCAAAAGAAAAAAAAATATTTCCTCTCCGACTCCAAAAAAAAGAAATAAATATTTCCTTTATTTTTTCTCTTTATTCAGCAAAAGAAATCCTTAATTAAATTTGCTTAATTTGAAAACTTTCCTTTAATTAAGCAAAATTCAAAAAACTTTCCTGTCCAAAAGCCTTCAGCGGAGCCAGCACATTTGGCAGTCATGAATATGGAAGGGAATATTCTTTTAGTAGAGGTCAAAGATTCCTTGTCCTGCCAGAAGATCCGAGACGACCTCCTTTCTTATCGCGCCTTCTCCGCCGAAGCCGAAATTTCCGCGATCCGCGATTCCTTGCACTGTGCGATTCACGAACAGGAACAGTGCTCCGACGTCTGTGTTCCTTCCGCTGCGCCACGATCTTGCCGATCTTCCGCCAACAGCAACAGCAGTCGCGGATCGCGGAAGTTTTGGCTTCGGCGGAGAAGGCGCGATAACTCCTGGGCGACGGGCGCACAGAAGGAATACTCAATTATTTCATTGATATGAACGAGGGTATAAATAACCCTTACAAGAACTCTATAATAGAAAAAATAATAAAAAAAGAAATGATATGAAAGGAAAGATATATCATATAATATCTCCAATAATTAATTCATATTAATTATTAGAAGATATATGAAATAACATAAAATAAGAAACCAAATAATTCTTAATCTAAGGAAATCAATATAAAATAGGAAAGGAAATATCTCCTTATATTAAGAAAATAATTTATTCCTCATAACTTCTTATAGAAATAAACTATTTCCTATTATAATTCTTAACACTCCCCCTCAAGTTTGGAATGTATGTTAATAATTCTTAACTTGCTGAGTAGTGAAGAAAAATTGGTCGTTTGGATTATTGAATTTGCTAGATTCAGGTTTGGTTGAATTTTCAGTTTGCTTGTCATATGTTTCGGCGTAGAAGAGAGATTCAGACTTGGCTGAATTTGCTGGATTCAGGCTTGGCTGAATTTTGAATTTTGTCTGTCATATTTCGACGTTAGAAGAGAGATTCAGGCTTGGCTGAATTTGTTGGAATCAGGCTTTGCTGAATTTTGAGTTTTGCAGAGAAAGAGACAACCTACAGGAAAGCTGACTTTTAGTTGACCGAGATTTGTTGGTCCCCTTGACGCTTGGGTCAGGGAAGAAAAAATACTGCAGGAAAAATGACCGGCTGGAAACACAGCTCCCCCTGACGCTTTGGCAGGGAAGAAAAAAATATTGCAGGAGAAATAGCAGGTTGGAAATGCAGCTCCCCTTGACGCTTTGGCAGGGAAAAAAAAATACTGCAGGAGAAATAATCGACTGGAAATGCAGCTCCCATTGACGCTTTGGCAGAGAATAAAAAAAAACTGCATGAGAAATGGTCGGCTGGAAACGCAGCTCCCCCTGACGCTTTGGCAGGGAAAAAAATACTGCAGAAGAAATGACCGGCCAGAAATGTAGCTTCCCCTGACGCTTTGGCAGGGAAGAAAGATATTGCAGGAGCCCTAATGCTTTGACAGGGAAGACAAAAATACTGCAGGAGGAAGGGCCGGTGATGGATTTTGCATCCATTGTTCGATCCACGGCAGCAATATCTCCGGCGGGATGATGATGAGGCGGGTGGCGGCATCGCTGGTGTCACCCTTGTTGGAGCCCCATCGCTGATGCAGGCATAGGAAGATACAACACAGTTTTTTTTTTTTAATGGTTTGTGGTGATGTCTNCGGAGGCTTGACGACCATGCTGCTGAGGATGATGCCGATGTGCAGACTCAGAGACGGCGATAGGGATAGCGCCTCTGGTTCAGACTCTGAGGCAACATCAAGATCGACCTATGGGAGCACATCTTTGTGATACTTTCCATGGCTTTTGTAAACTAACGAGGTGGCGGGGAATTAGGGATTTGAAGAACAAGAAAAAGTCGTCGTTTCAAATATCAAGATGAGTGGCCCTCCCTTCCTGCATAGAAGATGGCAGGAAGGGAGTCCAACAATTCTCAAAGGAGGACCGGTGGCTAGGGTACGAAACCTGGCTCTGATACCATGTTAAAACTCAGAATAATGTAGAATACTTGATTTCCTTAGATTAAGAATTATTTGGTTTCCTATTTTATGTTATTTCATATATCTTCTAATAATTAATATGAATTAATTATTGAAGATATTATATGATATATCTTTCATTTCATATCATTTTTTTTTTATTATTTTTTCTGTTATAGAGTTCTTGTAAGGGTTATTTATACCCTCGTTCATATCAATGAAATAATTGAGTATTCCACTTTATTCCGTATTATTCTGAATTTCAACATGGTATCAGAGTCAGGTTTCGTACCCTAGCCACCGGTCCTCCTTGTTGAGAAAATTAGGGCGAAGAAAAACAGTAATCGACACAAATCCAGAAGAACACAGAGATTTAACGAGTTCGACAAAGATTGCCTACGTCCTCGGGAGCAGAGCGGCGATTTCCTTTCAATATTCAGAAAAGAATTTACAGAATACAATATTCAGCTCTCTCTAAGGTCTAGAATTACAAACAGTTCTATTTATAATCTTAGAGTAAACCCTACAGTACAATATGTAATTCCCAAATTACCCCTGNCATATATCTCACACCTAAACTTTAATATTTACAAACATAGCACTCAAATTTTTAATATCACATCAAAAATAACACTACCACCGGTTTTTAAAAGTAAAATACACATTTTCATGCATAGGTTTAAGGCACCAAAGTGCAACGTATGTAAATAGAAAAGTTTAGGTGTGAGATATGTAAATATGTAAGAATTGAGTGCTACATAAGTAAATTTCTCTAAAAAATAACAGCATTACCATTTTGTAAAAGCGATACATATTTTCATGCAAAGGTTTAAAACACAAAATGATGTACGTAAATATGAAAGTTTAGGTGTGAGATATGTAAATATATAAGAATTGTGCGCCACATAAGTAAAACTCCAAATAAAAAAGAAAAAAAAGAACGGCAAAAGAGACAGTAAGAATAACAATCAAATACCAGCTTTTAATTATCAAGAACGGACTATTTCTAAACAACTTGAAGTTCCGGCTTCTCTAAGAAGCTTCGAAGCCCTCCATGGACTACTTGCAATTGGCGAGGTTCCTTCCTCCTGAGGGAAGTATCATCTAGTGTAGTTTCATGGTCGCCAAAATTTGATGGTCCCCCATTCAAACATTTTGTTGGAAGTAACTTAAAATAGGAAGGTTTACATGCATACCACTCAATGCTTATGTATTTACATATCTAACACCTAAACTTCATTTTTTACATATATGCCACCTTACCTATGTATGGAAAGGTGTATTTTACATTTGAAAAGTTAAAATAGTAATATTTTTTATGTGATATGGAAGATTTTGGTGACATAAATATAAAAAATCAAAGTTAAGGTGTTAGATATGTAAATATATAGGAATTGGGTTGTATGTACATCAATACCCCCATTAAAATAACCATTCTACACCACGAATCAACTTCCTCTCAGAACAGTTTCTTGGATAATCCATATCAAAACACAGAGGAATATTAACATTGAAGGCTAGGGTGAGCTTGTGGATGAGAGACTATGATTTAAACAATTTATGCTAAAACAATTTTTAGGCTTTTTACCAAAGATCCAAAAACAGGGAGACAACTACAGGGTTCATATAAAACCATATCAAATCAAGAACAAGTTTTAATGCAAAACATAAAACACAAGGAACCCACAAGAGAAAGAATTGGAGGATAAATTGGCTTTATTTGACTAAACCAATACGTGAACATGTCAAAATGTCTGGCAAAATTGGTTCACAAAGGTAGGTAAATAACCACCTCTGTGAAATCATCGTACCAATATGAGCAAGGATAATGTGATAATTTCATTGTTGTAGTTGGGCCCGCAATGCTTGTGCTCAGGACACAAGGTTCAATTGCAAACATGGAGCACAGTGATGACCATAGTTGCCAATTTCATGCTTCCATTTCCTTTGTGTAAGTTGGAGAAGCTCCTCTCAACAAGAGGAATAGTTATGGTCACACAATCGATTTCATTGTGTCAATGTGTTAAGAAAACTCCTCTCAACAAGAGGAATAGTTATGTATTTTGTCTTCAGGAGTGATTCTATTCTTTTTTGTTGGATTTGAGCGAGAAATCATCACTCATTCAAATATTTCCGGTCATTTTTATGGACGAAACTTTATGTTGTTTGCATGCTGAAGCTCCTCTATGTTCTCTTTATTTTTCGGTGTCATCATATCATCAATGAAAGTGACCAATGCTGTAGCGGAGTCTCAATATTGCTGACTACCATGTGTTGCCAATCTTGAGAAGCCCGTAAGAGAACCCTATTACAATGTCAATCTAATATTTTATAAGGATTTCAATAAGGAGCATGTAATCATTATAATTTATCTGAACACACATTAACCTTTTCATTATCCTAAATATCCATTGGCTCCATTTATAAATACGGCCTCGACAAATCAATTTTATCCATATGCGCCTCCATTTTTTTTTAACTCAAACTTAAGACAAGAGAAGCGTCCATAGGATGAATATGAGACATTAGGAAACATCCTTTAAATTCATACAAAATCAACTAAATTAGTTATATTTATATAACTTAATTGCTGACTTGAGTGAAAGGTTCTTCGCAAAGGACTATCCCGTAGTTGTCAACTAACATTTATTTAATTCTCTATGTTCAAGTATAGAAAAGACTAAAGATGCATAATGTGGACGCCATACTATATTGCAATGAGATAACTGCTTTGATAAACGAGCAGGATAGAAAAAATAAATAAATAAATAACCATGTTAGAGGTTATTAGATTACTCATTTCTATCAATATGATCCTAAGAACATAGCAAAGTCTATTTTGATGCTTACAAGCTCCACTATACATCCACCTTTATATCAACCTACTAAAGTTTTCCTCATACTAAACACCACAATAAATGGTGCTTCCCTTGGATAATAAAAATCAATTGATAATTTGTAGGTAATTGTTCAATTCACTACATAGAATAGTATTAATGGTGTTGTTAAGTTGGAGCACTGATGTCCCCACTTGAGCCCAATACAATTTATGGACACCAACGACAAGCAACCCAAATATGTAGAAATGCACTAGGAGGTGTTGACAGGGACGGTACCAAAGAACCCAAGTTAACGCAAATGAACTAGTAATTGGATACTCAACTACCTAAATACTTCAAGCCAATGGATAAGAGCCAATAGATAAAGGGCAATAGTAGTATATTAGATCAACTAGCATTTCACTTCCAATGTGAACCCTTTATTCACTCTAATGTAAATCTCAATAATCTCTTATCATATGAGCCCTCCATATAAAATATCATCACTCCAAAAATTTATGTACCCAGACACTTCTAACTAAGGAGTCATGCAGTGTCGTACACTTTTCGGATAACGCCACTCACCCGACACCTTTCAGACATGTATTGGACACGTACCTGACGTGTACGATTTAAATAATATTAAAATAAAGGGACACACGTGTCTTAAATTAGTGAATAAAAAAAAATAAAAAAATATTTATCAAGCATTTATAGTATATTTTCATAAGTAAAATTAAAAAAAAATATTTGTATTTAAAGTTTAAACATATATGTNTTATGATACCCAGACACTTCTAACTAAGGAGTCATGCAGTGTCGTACACTTTTCGGACAACGCCACTCACCCGACACCTTTCAGACATGTATTGGACACGTACCTGACGTGTACGATTTAAATAATATTAAAATAAAGGGACACGCGTGTCTTAAATTAGTGAATTAAAAAAAATAAAAATATTTATTAAGCATTTATAGTATATTTTCATAAGTAAAATTAAAAAAAAATATTTGTATTTAAAGTTTAAACATATATGTTCAATTTATCCATCTGTTTTATCTACTTCCAGAAGAACTCAAGCAGTTCATCAATCGTTCACTTGTGTTGGCATTTCTTGTTATGGGCATCTTAGTTTTTGAATGATAATGTATATAAATTTTATTATAATGACGAGTCAAACAAGTGTTCATGTCCTATAGTTTTAATAATAGAAGTGTCTTGTGTTTATGTCGCATCGTAACTGTATCCGTGCAACATAGCTTGAAAAAAAAGCCATCAACATAATGCACCTAAAGTCCACTCCATACAATCAAACTCATTTTATTTTGAGCTTGAATAGCTAGGTAAAGGCTTGAATAGCTAGGTAAAGGCCAATAGTAGCTCAAATTTTATTGAGAAGCTTGAATAGCTAGGTAAAGGCCAACTGTAGCTCAAATTTTATTTCACTTCTAATATGATATTACTCTCCACTTGCATTTGAATGTCAATAGAGTCTCATGAAAAATACTTGAAAAAAAAACTAAATGAGATAAATTTTTACAAGCAAAAGTTTCTAATGAGGTTACGAAATCGATTAGAGGGCAACGTCATAATAGTAATTCTATCATTAATTATCATTAGGAGTAGAGTTCAACTAGATTTTTTTCAACTTTTTAAGCAAATCTCAAATACTTCTCTAGAGAATTATGCCATTTCACTATTCTTCACCTAAAAACCCTTATTATAGCATCAAAAGAGACCAGAGGCCCAAACCATGGAATTGCTAATGAACTTAGAACAAAGAACTTAAAAAAAATAAATCTCTAAAGGGAGTAAAAAAAGTTCATGAAATGCGCATAGGGATAAAAGCATTAAATTCCACAGCATAAGATTGGAAACTTCTAAACACGAAGGCTAGACTTCTGCCTTGTCAACGGCATCAAACCCTCAACAACTCGTCCTCCTGATCCGCTTACAAATTCAACAAACANTGAGGGCAAAGTCATAATAGTAATTCTATCATTAATTATCAATAGGAGTAGAGTTCAACTAGATTTTTTTCAACTTTTTAAGCAAATCTCAAATACTTCTCTAGAGAATTATGCCATTTCACTATTCTTCACCTAAAAACCCTTATTATAGCATCAAAAGAGACCAGAGGCCCAAACCATGGAATTGCTAATGAACTTAGAACAGAGAACTTAAAAAAAATAAATCTCTAAAGGGAGTAAAAAAAGTTCGTGAAATGCGCATACGGATAAAAGCATTAAATTCCACAGCATAAGATTGGAAACTTCTAAACACGAAGGCTACACTTCTGCCTTGTCAACGGCATCAAACCCTCAACAACTCGTCCTCCTGATCCGCTTACAAATTCAATAAACAATGCAGATTGCGAAATCGTTAAAGATTACCGTCCATAGCTGCCCTTCGGCGATAGCAAAACCAGAACCGAAGAGGAACTGCGAGACCTCGGAGACGAGACCCTTGGCATACTTGCTTCCATAGCTCCGCAGCACGTGCTTCGCCGCAGCGGGATCACTGACGACGACAAAGTTGCGAGGACCTGCAGCCAAGCGGTATACAGGACCGTACTCAAGCATCCACTTGTAGAGCGGGAGGAAGAGCGCCCCGCCGAGGAGATCGGANGGCAGCAGGATCACTGACGACGACAAAGTTGCGAGGACCTGCAGCCAGGCGGTATACAGGACCGTACTCAAGCATCCACTTGTAGAGCGGGAGGAAGAGCGCCCCGCCGAGGAGATCGGAAACGTCCTCAAGGCGAGCGTTCGCCACCGGAATGCCGGAATCATCCTCTTTCACGGTGATGGAGCGTGCGAGGGAGGTTAGCCAGTTAGGGCTGAGCCACGAGCCGCCGCTTCTATCAAGTGAGGAGACAATGACCATAGGAGAATGTTTAAGCTTAAAAAGGCAGGGGGAATGCCGGCGAGGATTAGGGTTCCGGCGGATGGACGGTAGTGGACGGAGAGTGAGAAGGGCCTCGGCGGAGGAAGCCGGCATGCCGGTAAAGCTTTGGTGGAGGCTTGAGAGAGAGAGAGAGAGTGTGTGTGTGTGAGAAGAAGAAGCAGATAAGGTTTAGTAGGCCTATATATAGGCCCATTGTACAGTTCAAGCCTTTTGTATTGGGCTTGAGCAGAAATATATAAAATATAAGGTGAGATGATAATTTATAAAATGTATGCTTAATTAGGGATAATGTGAAAATAGAGGAATCAACATTTTTGAGTCAAGGGATCATTTGATTGCATAAAGATAAAAAAAAATTAATTTTAATATGATAGAAATGATAATGTTATCACTTTTATTATTTATTTTGGTATATTTGTAAAGTAATAATCATTTTAAATAATACAAATTATATCAAAATCTCAACATGGATAAAGATTTTATTTTTTACATTTAAATTTTAAAATAATTATTTTATAAAATTGTATGATTTTAGCAAATTATTTGTTTAATATTATGAAAATTATATTAATTTTTAAGCAATTATAATTAATATGTTGTCTAAGAATTCTAAGTTAAATGATGACATTATGAAAAATTAAAATTAAAATTAAACATTAAAACTAGAGAATAAAAAAAATTGCTATTTTATGATAGCATCAAAATTGTAACTAAATTTAAATATATAGTTCTTCGTCAAAAGAGATTTGATACATTGGCAACCTAAATGAGAAAAAAAAATTATTTTTTCTTATGAGAAAGACTTGAATAAAAGAGTGACAATCATGTAATTTTGAAGATTAGTGATATTGTTTCATTAATATGTAAGAATTGTAAAAATTATCACAAATTTTGTTGTAAAGTCAATATAGACCTAGAGTATAGTAATATGATATATACCTAATTGTTTGGGGCAGCTGCAACTTATTAAAAAACACCTATAAAACTACTGAATAATAATATGATGTTCAAAAGGCTGCGGTAGCTATTATAATTATTTTTAAGTGAGACCGTAGCTAGAAAGTTGTCCTCGCACTTAGTTAGAGTGGGTGAGAAAATGTAGATTTTAGACAGCTTCTTGAAAATGCTGTGAAAATGCAGTTTATCCAAACAAACAAAACTGCGGTGCTATGCTGCATTGTTGTCCCAAACGGATCCTAAGAATTCACGCAAATGTTATTTTAACTTTGCTTTCTATAATTTAATCATCCCCTAAAATTTTTAGGTTCCTTTTGATTCTCATATGTTCTTCCATAAATAAAATCTTAATAAAATATCAGGGCCTAAAAGCCTAAAAGGAGGATAAAATAATGCTCACAAATACATGAATGAATCAACATTGAATCCTAAAGTCTAGTTATTCACAGTAACTACAGTCTTATTGTAACAATGTAAACTCTCACTCATTGAGATATTAACTGTTCAGGCCTAATGGCCATATAATTTTACCCCACTAGTATAACTTCTTAGCTGCCCGCCTATCCTGAGAGTGCTACTATATCATCACACCTAACTTTAGACTTCCTAATGAAATTTCAATCATTAAACCAAAATGTGCTTTGATGTTTAAGAGTTTTGATTCATTCCAGTTAAGGGTCCACTTAAGTAATTGTTGTGTTTGTTAGTTTTCCTAACCCAATATCATCCGCCACACATATGATTCTAGAGATGACTCCTATAGATTCAAAAAGTGTCTCACACCATGCAGTACTTTGTCCTATCTAGGGTTCAAGAGATGACTCTTATGGCATAGCACTTTGTTATGTACAACACTTAGTTCCCATCTTTAAGTTAGTGTAATGCTCAAATACAATATACCACGAATTCCTTGTGTGTTTACATATCTAACGCCTTTCTTATATGTTTACATGCATACCACCCATTTCTTATATGTTTACGTATCTATCCCCTAATTGTGGTCGATGTGGAAGGCAGTGAGTGGGATTTATTTTCCGGATTTTACATATATACCACCCATTTCTCATGAATTTATGTCTAACACAAATGAAGGAAACACACTGGCATTTACAAACATACCATGCATCCAATTCTCGTGCATTAACATTACCTAACGCCTGAATTTTATATTCTTACATTTTACAAACGAAATTTTCGTTATCATGTCAAAGACACTATTATTTTTACTTTTTCATATTATTTATTTAGTAGTAAATTCGAGTTAAAACGAGTCGAATGTGATCAAGCAAAAGTTCGTTCGTGTTTGGCTCGTTAATAAATCGAGAAAAAAAAAGTTTGTGTTTGGGTTGTTTGCTCAGTAGACAAATCAAACAAGAGTTGTTCGCCAATGAAGAGTTTTTCTTACAGCCCTAATTGTTACACCAAATGACTTCTCGATATTTGAAAGTTCAACTTCATACTATTTTGAACGTCTCACACTTATTTCATCACATAAATATTTCACTTAATCTATTGAAATCAATATATATATATATATGATACATACATTCAGACATTGTGCCACCAACCGTGACTTGTCGGTAGAGCGGCCTCTTTCAAGGTCGTAAATCCCCTCAGTTCACGACCTCTATTTTTGGGTTAGAATTTCGAATCTTCCTCTGACTAGTTCGCTGGTAGTGAGGGTGGTCATCAAATTGTTAGACACATGAGGGTGGCTATGAGATTTATAGTAGCCTCAGACCATTCATTTTTAATACACACATTCAAATATTATGCAATCTTAGATATATGTTAAATATGTATTTTTTTTTAAAATTAACATAGTGATATCATTTATGTGATATGAAAGATTTAAATGATATAAATGTAAAAATAAAGTAAAATATAGAGGGTAGATATGTAATACATAGGACTTGAAAACATTAAAATGAGCCCTTAGTAACTTTCTTAATTATATATAAGCCTCCAAGCCCCATCTTCTATAAATACTATAATTCCCTCTAACAATATTTATACTTCATGCAACAAACGCTCTAAGGTTCGGTAAAACCGTTAAGTTCTTTAAGGGAAATAAATAAATAAATAAATAATAAAACCTGTGGGGCCCACCGCCAACACAATATGACGCCACAGGACTGCAATGCAAGGATCTAACCTGCCCTTTGAGTTGCTACTTACTACTTGCCACCATTTTATTTTTTAATATTTGAAAAATAAAAGAATATCACAACCCATAAAGAATAATTCTAGTTTTGTTTTATAGGGATATCAAATTTTAGGTTCGGGTGTGGCTTGAAATTGGCTACATTAAAAATGGATTCACCTGAGCCCAATTTAAATATTAAATGGGTCAAAAATTCTAACCCGAACTCGACCCAACTTCACTTTGTCGGCTTAAACTCGACTCATATAATCCACTTAACTTAAGACATAACGACTATTTGAGTCAATTTCATTTCAATTTTGGGTCTATTTCAATTCAATTTCATGCTAGTGTGTCATGTTCATGTCAAATTTGATTCAGCGGGCTCAACCCGCACCTAACCAAAAAAATTATATGCATCCTAAGTTGAAATATGCTAACAAATTATTTAGGCCAAACCGAGCTTAAAATTTCAACTTGAGTTCTAGTTGAGTTGACACACTCGATCAATTTTTAGAGAAAATATTATGTTCGTCTTTTTTAAGTATAAATAATGACGTTCAACAACATAATGTGATATGTGCCTTCCATCACATATCAAATTTATCGAACATAACATTTTCTCTAATTTTGACCGACATCAATATTTGACATCAATATTTAAAACGGTGGATATGATTCTTTATGCACTATTAGAATCTTCAGTAATTTTGCAGAAAAGGACATAGTATCACAGGAATGCTACAAATGACCATGAATTGAGGACAAGATAGAATTATCCTTTTTTGTTTATATTTTCGACCGGGGCCCACTGCACGTGTGGCCGATTCGTAGGAAAAGATAAAAACAGAAAAGTAAAGGGCGTAAAACGTAAATGATAAGAATAATGAGGCTGAAATGCGGCATCCTATGATGATATGTCGGTGGGTAATATATAATTAACATTTTGTGAAAATTAAAATTAACAAATTTTNTTTAGTGGGCCTATATATAGGCCCGTTGTAATGTTCAAGCCTTTTTTCTTGGGCTTGAGAAGATAATGTATGAAATGTATATTTCACTAACTTCAATATCAAAATAGCACATCGGGCTTGAGAAGAAACATATAAAATATATGGTGAGAAGATAATTTATAAAATGTATGGTTAATTAGGGATAATATGAAAATAGAGGAATCAGCATTTTTGAGTCAAGGGATCATTTGATTGCATAAAGATAAAAAAAAATTTAATTTTAATAAGATAGAAATGATAATGTCATCACATTTATTATTTATTTTGGTGTATTTGTAAATAATAATCATTTTAAATATTACAAACTAGATCAAAATATCATCAAGGATAAAAATTTTAAAATAATTATTTTATAAAATTGTATGATTTTAGCAAATTATTTGTTTAATATTATGAAAATTATATTAATTTTTAAGCAATTATAATTAATATGTTGTTTAAGAATTCTAAGTTAAATGATGACATTATGAAAAATTAAAATTAAATTAAACATTAAAACTAGAGAATAATTAAAAATGCTATTTTATGATAGCATCAAAATTGTATCTAAATTTAAATTTATAGTTCTTGATCAAAAGAGAGTTGATACATTGACAACCTAAATGAGAAAAAAAATTATTTTTTTCTTATGAGAAATACTTGAATAAAAGAGTGACAATCATGTAATTTTGAAGATTAGTAATATTGTTTCATTAATATGTAAGAATTGTAAAAATCATCACAAATTTTGTTGTAAAGCCAATATAGACCTAGAGTATAAGGGTTTGTTTGGGGCAGCTGTAGCTTATTAAAAACCACATGTATAACTACTGAATAATAATATGATGTTCAAAAGGCTGTGATAGCTATTACAATTATTTTTAAGTGAGGCCGCAGCTAGAAAGCTGCCCTCACACCTAGTTAGAGTGGGTGAGAAAATGTAGATTTTAGAGACAACTTTTTGAAAATACTGTCAAATTGCAATTTATCCAAACAAACAAAACTGCGGTGCTATGCTGCACTGTCGTCTCAAACGGACCCTAAGAATTCACACAAAGGTTATTTTACTTTGTTTTGTATAATTTAATCATCCCCTAAAATGTTTTGGTTTCTTTTGATTTTCATATGTTTTTCCATAAATAAAAATCCTAATAAAATATCAGGGCCTAAAAGCCTAAAAGGAGGATAAAATAATGCTCACAAATACATGAATGAATCAACATTGAATCCTAAAGTCTAGTTATTCATAGTAACTACGGTCTTATTGTAACAATCTAAACTCTGACTCATTGAGATTTTAATTGTTCGGGCCTAATGGCTATATAGTTTTGCCCCGCTAGTGTAACTTATTAGCTAGTCACCTATCCTGAGAGTGTTTTTATATCATCACACCTAACTTTAGACTTGCTAATGAAATTTCAACCATTAAACCAAAATGCGCTTTGATGTTTAAGAGTTTTGATTCATTCCATTTAAGTGTCCACTTAAGTAATTGATGTATTTGTTAGTTTTCTTAAGCCAATATCATCTGCCACACATATGGTATTAGAGATGACTCATACAGATATAAGACGTGTCTCCCACTATGCAGTACTTTGTCCTATCTAGGGTTCAAGAGACGACTCTTATGGCATACCACTTTGTTATGTACAACACTTAATTCCCATTTTTAAGTTAGTGTAATGCTTAAATACAACATACCACCAATTCCTTGTATATTTACATATCTAATTCCTAAATGTGGCTGGCGGTATTTTTTTCGGGCATTTACATGCATACCACCCATTTCTTATATGTTTACATACCTATCCCCTAATTGTGGTCGATGTGGAAGGCAGTGAGTGGGATTTATTTTCCGGTTTTTACATATATACCACCCATTTCTCATGAATTTATGTCCAACACAAATGAAGGAAACACAGTGGCATTTACAAACATACCATGCATCCAATTCTCGTGCATTAACATCATCTAACGCCTAAATTCTATATTCTTACATTTTACAAACGAATTTTTCGTTATCATGTCAAAGACATTATTATTTTTACTTTTTCATATTATTTATTTATTAGTAAATTCGAGTTGAAACGAGTTGAATGTGATCAAACAAAAGTTTGTTCGTGTTTAGCTCGTTAATAAATCGAGAAACAGTAAATGTTTGTGTTTGGGTTGTTTGCTCAGTAGACAAATCAAACAAGAGTTGTTTGCCAATGAAGAGTTTTTTTGACAACTCTAATTATTACACCAAATGACATCTCGATATCTAAAAGTTCAACTTCATACTATTTACAACGTCTCACAGTTATTTTATTACATAAATATTTCACTTTATCTAATGAAATCATTACATTTATTATTTGCATGTCATTATTTTACATATAGAATAAGATGATTTCATTATGTGTTGGCTCATATATATATATATATATATATGATACATATATGATATATACATTCAGATATTGTGCCGCCAATCGTGACTTGTCCGTATAGCGGCGTCTTTCAAGGTCGTAATTCCCCTCAGTTCAGGGTTCAAATCTTCCTCTTACTGGTTCACTGGTAGTGAGGATGGTCATCGAATTGTTAGACACATGAGGGTGGCTAGGAGATTTATAGTAGCCTCCGACCATTCTTTTTTAATACACACACATTCAAATATTATGCAATCTTAAGCATATATTAAATATGTATTTTATTTTTTTTTAAATTAACATAGTGATATTATTTATGTGATATGACAGATTTAAATGATATAAATGTAAAAATAAAGTAAAATTTAGAGGGTAGATATGTAATACATAGGACTTAGAAAACAATTAAAATGAGCCCTAAGTAACTTTCTTAATTATATATAAGCCTCCAAGCCCCATTTTCTATAAATACCATAAATGCCCTCTAATAATATNATAAAATTTAGAGGGTAGATATGTAATACATAGGACTTGAAAACAATTAAAATGAGCCCTTAATAACTTTCTTAATTATATATAAGCCTCCAAGCCCCATTTTCTATAAATACCATAAATGCCCTCTAATAATATTTCTACTTCATGCGACAACCACTCTAAGGTTCGGTAAAACCGTTAAGTTTTTTAAGGAAAATAAATAAATAAATAAATAATAAAACCTGTGGGGCCCACCGCCGACACAATAGGACGCCACAGGACCGCAATGCAAGGATCTAACCTGCCCTTTTGAGTTACTACTTACTACTAGCCATCATTTTATTTTATATTTTATTTTTTAATATTTGAAAAATAAAAGAATATCACAACCCATAAAGAATAATTCTAGTTTTGTTTTATAGGGATATCAAATTTTAGGTTGGGGTGTCACTTGAAATTGACTACATTAAAAATGGATTAACCTGAGCCCAAATCAAATATTAAATGGGTAAAAATTCTAACCCGAATTCGACCCAACTTCACTTTGTCGGCTTAAACTCGACCCATATAATCCACTTAACTTAAGACATAACGACTATTTGAGTCAATTTCATTTCAAGTTTGGGTCTATTTCAATTCAGTTTCGTGCTAGTGTGTCATGTTCATGTCAAATTTGATTCAGCGGGTCAGCCAAACTTAAATTTTCAACTTGAGTTCTAGTTGAGTTGACACACTCAATCAATTTTTGGAGAAAATATTATGTTTGTCTTTTCAAAGTACGGATGATGACGTTCAACAACATAATGTGATCTGTGCCGTCGATCATACATTAAATTTATCAGACATAATGTTTTCTCTAATTTTGACGGACATCAATATTTAAAATGGCGGATATGATTCTTTATGTACTATTACAAATTTGTCGTAATTTTGCTGAAAAGGACAAAGTATCACAAGAATGCTACAAATGACAATGAATTGAGGACAAAATAGAATTATCTTTTTTTGATTATATTTTCGACCAGGACCCGGGGACCAGGGCCCACCGCACGTGCGGCCGATTCGTTGGAAAAGATAAAAANCGAGCCCAAATCAAATATTAAATGGGTAAAAAATTCTAACCCGAATTCGACCCAACTTCACTTTGTCGGCTTAAACTCGACCCATATGATCCACTTAACTTAAGGCATAACAACTATTTGAGTCAATTTCATTTCAATTTTGGGTCTATTTCAATTCAGTTTCGTGCTAGTGTGTCATGTTCATGTCAAATTTGATTCATCGGGTCAGCCGAACTTAAATTTTCAACTTGAGTTCTAGTTGAGTTGACACACTCAATCAATTTTTGGAGAAAATATTATGTTTGTCTTTTTAAAGTACGGATGATGGCGTTCAACAACATAATGTGATATGTGCCGTCGATCATACATTAAATTTATAAGACATAATATTCTCTCTAATCTTGACGGACATCAATATTTAAAATGGTGGATATGATTCTTTATGTACTATTACAAATTTGTCGTAATTTTGCTGAAAAGGACAAAGTATCACAGGAATGCTACAAATGACAATGAATTGAGGACAAAATAGAATTATCTTTTTTGTTTATATTTTCGACCAGGACCCGGGGACCAGGGCCCACCGCACGTGCGGCCGATTCGTTGGAAAAGATAAAAACCGAAAAGTAAAGGGTGTAAAACGTAAATGATAAGAATAATGAGGCTGAAATAAGGCATCCTATGATGATATGTCGGTGGGTAATATATAATTAACATTTTGTGAAAATTAAAATTAACAAATTTTATTTTATTTATTTTATCTTAAATTTATGTTTTTGGCTTCTAAATGTTGTATAGCATAAATTTATAAATTTATATATTTATGATTTAAATTTTATATTTATGTTTATAACATTTTAGAGTGACAATTAAGGCAAAATATAAACATGAAAAAAATGGATTTTACTTAAGAAATTATTATTAAAGATGTTTTTTTCATATGATATTAACAAAAGCAAATATATTAAATATTTGGATTTAGATGTAAAAATTACATAAAAACTGTGGTATGTANATTTATGTTTATAATATTTTAGAGTGACAATTAAGGCAAAATATAAACATGAAAAAAATGGATTTTACTTAAGAAATTATTATTAAAGATGTTTTTCTTCATATGATATTAACAAAATCAAATATATTAAATATTTGGATTTAGATGTAAAAATTACTTAAAAAACTATGTGGTATGTATATAAACTCCTTTGAAAGATATTAGTAAATAAATAAATTTATTTGGCACATTGACACTACAAATTTAGGGATTTATATAATTATGCTCAATTTTAATGTAATTATATATCTAATATTTTAACTTTGATATTTACTTATANATGTGGTATGTATATAAACTCCTTTGAAAAAAATTAGTAACTAAACAAATTTATTTGGCACATTGGCACTACAAAATTGGGGATTTATATAAATTATGCTTAATTTTAATGTAATTATAAATCTAATATTTTAACTTTGATATTTACTTATAAAAGACATACAAAAATGCCGCTGATATTAATTTTCTTAAGATGAAATACAACCCTTCAGACATATATTTCGATGTGATTATAACACTAAAATATTGTATGAGTAAATATCTAACTTTAAAGGGTAAATATATAAATTTATAAGAATTTTGAGGAATGCATTTAAACCCCTCCAACACCCTTCCCCACCCCAAAAAATAAGTGCTAATTTTGATGTGATATTAAAAGTTCGAGTGTAATGTATGTAAATATGTAAGTTTAAGTGGGAGATATGTAAATAAATAAGAATTATATTCTTAGAACAAAATTCCTTCTCTAAATCCAACTTAAACAAATAAAAAGATCAATGAAAACAAAATATTCATATTTTTTTTAATTCAAATTTATCTCAATTGAAGAAGATAATAATAATAATAATAAAGAATTAAATGAAAGGGTAATTAATCAAATAATTTTAATAATATCCCTCTTTGATTTTGGTGAAAGCATCACACTATCAATTAAAACTTAATAATTTTAAATGATTTTTTAATAATTTTATTTATATTAATATTAGTTTAGTCTACTCAGACCAAGCATATAAAAAAAATAAATAACTCTACATAAATTTAATGAATAAAATATATCCTAATGTTGACAAAAATTGGTGGCATATGAAATAAAATGTATTATTCTATAGGCCAAAATATTAACTTTTTAATTATACACTAAATCACATCATCAAAAAATACATCCAAATTATTAAATAACTCAAAAGAAAAAAAAAAGAGAAAAAATTATAAAAAAATTATAAAAAAAATATTCTATAAGATATATATATATATATATTGCATTAAATACATATGTATACACCAATAAGAATGAGTTAATGAGAAAGATTCATAAACCAACCTCAAAATGGCATTTTTAAAATATAGAAAAAAATTTACAACTATTACCATACACAATTGACAGAAAGATGTGTTTTTTGAGAGATAGAGAGTGAGAGAATGAGGGTTTAATTATCTTGGATTTGTACATTTTGAAGTAGAAATTTAAAAACTACAACTCGATTAAATAAAAATATGTTTTCCTTAAGAGAGAGAGAGAGAGAGATCAATTCCCATACTCTCCCTATAGAGAGAGAGAGAGAGATAGAGAGAGAGAGATAGAGAGAGAGAGAGAGAGAGAGAGAGAGAGAGAGAGAGATCAATTCCCATACTCTCCCTATAGACACATAGATGCCAAAAAAGATAAAGAGTTTCCAATGAACTCTCTCTCAAAACAAATGCCAAAAAAGATAAAGAGTTTCCGATGAACTCTCTGTCAAAACAAATCAAAACAGAGCAGCAACTTCTTCTCCTTTTCCAAAACTCTCTCAAATCCCCTCTCTCTCTCTCTCTCTCTCTCTCTCTCTCTCTCTCCTTGCCCCCTATGNTAAAAATGCAATTTTTTTTAAAATAAAAGCTTCCAGAATAGGATGAGAATGATTTTTAAAATATAGAAGAGGCACAAACTATTTTAAATTTTTTGCAAAACTCCACTTTTATATTTATACTGAATTCATAATCAAATTTATATTTTAATAATTGTATATGAAAAAAAAATAGTCTTAATTAAAATTCTTATATATTTAAATATATAACATCTATACATTCATATTTGCATTTATAATAATTTGGCATGATGATCCTGTCGCCCTATACCTGGAGAGTTGTATTATAACATACTACTTATAGGAAGATCTAATAGATATTGTGACTCGGTCGAGTCCTTATCAATCAGCTTATTGGAGTCCAATCGATAGTTGCCTGATGCTTCGCCCTTTCGCTGGTTGATTTCTTCCGGGGGATGCATACATTCACTGACTAGTGACTCGGCCGATTTCTAGGGTGCTCTCTTATGTTCAGCTACTCTTATGTTATTAGGTTTTTTGGTTCGTCTGCCACTTGAGGCGGTCGCCCAAAAATTATTACATCAAGACTCCACATATAAAGTTGTTTTCGGAGTCCAATCTCGAGCTGACAAGTGAAAAGCTGGGCACACTTTCATAAAAAATGAAAATAACATTTAAAAACGCTTGACCCAACCCGACCGAATATTCCCTTTCTTTGTTCTGAATATTTTTCGCATTATTCATGTGTTATTGAAGTAATATTCATTTCAGGAAATATTTATCGCATTTTTAGTGTGTTATTGGTGTGTTATTCATGAATAACAAGTCAATAACACACCAATAACATATGAATAATTCAAAAAATNTGGACTCCACAACTAAACTTTCATATGACGAAGTACACCTTGATGCATGTATTTAATGATTTATGGCAAAAAAGCTTTATAAATATAAATATAAAAGTTTAGTTGTCAGGAATTGTGTGATGCGCATCATTTATTTTTTGAAATGTTTTTATTTGTTGATGCAAAATAGGTTGATGCAAAATAGGTCCCATTAATCTGGAAAAATGGCACTGACAATATTGGCCGTAAATGGTGGTTGATCAATGTGTTGATGCAAAATAGGAGATGTTTTTTTTTTTTTTATATTATTTTTGTTTTTCTCATGAAAAATATTGGTCCTTGATACAACAGGAACGAATTTCAAATATTCGGCACGAATCTCAAGTCACGACACGAATTTTGATGCATTTTTTTAAAGCAATGTTCAAATTTTGATAAAGAGTCGTACAGAAGTCCGATTTCAATGGACTTATAATCAACCAGCTCGATGAGATCGACCCAATTGTACCAAAATTTGTTTAATCTAAAACGTTAAACCATATTAAGTTAACATTAGAGCTCAATTCTTTCAATAATTTGCAGTCACCATATTAATATCAATTATCAAATGTTCTACACATCCATGCTCTATTATAGTTTATGAGTAAAGCGCCAAAATAATCTCTGGCTATTTACGTTGGACTATTTTAATCAGAGATTTTATAAGGTTCAAAACAATCACCAAACACTTTAAAATTGAGCTCTAGTAACTCTTCCTGAGGACTATTTCAACCTTAATATAAAGAATTTGAGAATTATTTTAACACTTTATTAAGCTCTACGGCTATAAATAATTGTGAACAATTTCAACACTAAAAGCCTCATAAGGCTACCTTTTTCAAATCAAAATTAATTAAATTAATATAAGTTAAAACCTGTGTAAGTCAAAATCATGCTTTACTATTGGATAATAAATCTTTAAAAATCAAATATACATATCCCATCCACCTTTCAATAAAGGGGCTAGCTATTGTCAAATGTTATCATTCAATGTGGTGCATTACCTTTGGGCCAATCATCATGGTCATGTCGAAAAACACTATTTGAATCATAATATATGCAATCATTATCAATTAACATATAGGTATGTCCCCATTAATGACATGTAAAAAAGAAAAGTGGCATTTACATTCATGCCAACCAGTTCCTATATATTTACATATCTAATACCCAAACATTGCTTCTTCTTTTTTTTCATTTGTATCACCCAAATCTATCATATCACATGGACAAATATAACAAATTTAACTTTAAAAGGTNTGAGGCTTCAGAGAGAGAGAGAGTGTGTGTGTGAGAAGAAGAAGCAGATAAGGTTTAGTGGGCCTATATATAGGCCCATTGTATAGTTCAAGCCTTTTGTATTGGGCTTGAGCAGAAATATATAAAATATAAGGTGAGAAGATAATTTATAAAATGTATGGTTAATTAGGGATAATATGAAAATAGAGGAATCAGCATTTTTGAGTCAAGGGATCATTTGATTGCATAAAGATAAAAAAAAATTTAATTTTAATATGATAGAAATAATAATGTCATCACTTTTATTATTATTTTTTGGTGTATTTGTAAATTAATAATCATTTTAAATATTACAAATTATATCAAAATCTCAACAAGGATAAAGATTTTATTTTTTACATTTAAATTTTAAAATAATTATTTTATAAAATTGTATGATTTTAGCAAATTATTTGTTTAATATTATGAAAATTATATTAATTTTTAAGCAATTATAATTAATATGTTGTTTAAGAATTTTAAGTTAAATGATGACATTATGAAAAATTAAAATTAAAATTAAACATTAAAACTAGAAAATATAAAAACTTCTATTTTATGATAGCATCTAAAGTGTAACTAAATTTAAATTTATAGTTCTTGATCAAAAGAGAGTTGATACATTGGCAACCTAAATGAGAAAAAAAAAATTATTTTTTTCTTATGAGAAAGACTTGAATAAAAAAGTGACAATCATGTAATTTTGAAGATTAGTAATATTGTTTCATTAATATGTAAGAATTGTAAAAATTATCACAAATTTTGTTGTAAAGTCAATACAAACCTAGAGTATAAGGGTTTGTTTGGGGCAGCTGTAGCTTATTAAAAATCACATGTATAACTACTGAATAATAATATGATGTTCAAAAGGCTGTGATAGCTATTACAATTATTTTTAAGTGAGGCCGCAGCTAGAAAGTTGTCCTCACACCTAGTTAGAGTGGGTGAGAAAATGTAGATTTTAGAGACAAATTTTTGAAAATACTGTCAAATTACAGTTTATCCAAACAAACAAAACTGCGGTGCTATGCTGCACTGTCGTCTCAAACGGACCCTAAGAATTCACACAAAGGTTATTTTAACTTTGCTCTATATAATTTAATCATCCCCTAAAATGTTTTGGTTCCTTTTGATTTTCATATGTTTTTCCATAAATAAAAATCTTAATCAAATATCAGGGCCTAAAAGCCTAAAAGGAGGATAAAATAATGCTCACAAATACATGAATGAATCAACATTGAATCCTAAAGTCTAGTTATTCATAGTAACTACAGTGTTATTGTAACAATTTAAACTCTCACTCATTGAGATTTTAACCATTTGGGCCTAGTGGCTATATAGTTTTGCCCCACTAGTGTAACTTCTTAGCTGGTCACCTATCTTGAGAGTGCTTCTATATCATCACACCTAACTTTAGACTTGCTAATGAAATTTCAACCGTTAAACCAAAATGTGCATTGATGTTTAAGAGTTTTGATTCATTCCATGTAAGTGTCCACTTAAGTAATTGATGTATTTGTTTGGTTTCTTAACCCAATATCATCTGCCACACATATATGGTTTTAGAGATGACTCATACAGATTCAAGACGCGTCTCCCACCATGCATTACTTTGTCCTATCTAGGGTTCAAGAGACGACTCTTATGGCATAGCACTTTGTTATGTACAACACTTAATTCCCATTTTTAAGTTGGTGTAATGCTTAAATACAACATACCACCCATTTCTTACATGTTTACATACCTATCCCCTAATTGTGGTCGATGTGGAAGGCCGTGAGTGGGATTTATTTTCCGGTTTTTACATATATACCACCCATTTCTCATGAATTTATGTCTAACACAAATGAAGGAAACACACTGGCATTTACAAACATACCATGCATCCAATTCTCGTGCATTAACATTATCTAACGCCTAAATTCTATATTCTTACATTTTACAAACGAAATTTTCGTTATCATGTCAAAGACACCATTATTTTTACTTTTTCATATTATTTATTTATTAGTAAATTCGAGTTAAAACGAGTTGAATGAGATCAAACAAAAGTTTGTTCGTGTTTTACTCGTTAATAAATCGAGAAAAAATAAATGTTTGTGTTTGGGTTGTTTGCTCAATAGACAAATCAAACAAGAGTTGTTTGCCAATGAAGAGTTTTTTTGACAACTCTAATTATTACACCAAATGACATCTCGATATCTGAAAGTTCGACTTTATACTATTTACAACGTCTCACATTTATTTTATTACATAAATATTTCACTTTATCTAGTAAAATCATTACATTTATTATTTGCATGTCATTATCTTACATATAGAATAAGATGATTTCATTATGTGTTGGGTAACATATATATATATATATATATATATATA
>JXCR01017685.1:34999-70910 GCA_002079205.1 Phalaenopsis hybrid cultivar
AGAGAGAGATCAATTCCCATACTCTCCCTATAGAGAGAGAGAGAGAGAGAGAGAGAGAGAGAGAGAGAGAGAGAGATCAATTCCCATACTCTCCCTGTAGACACAGAGATGCCCAAAAAGATAAAGAGTTTCCAATGAACTCTCTCTCAAAACAAATGCCAAAAAAGATAAAAGAGTTTCCAATGCACTCTGTCAAAACAAATCAAAACAGGGCAGCAACTTATTCCCCTTTTCCAAAACTCTCTCAAATCCCCTCTCTCTCTCCCTGTCTCTCTCCCTCTCTCTCTCCTTGCGCTCTATGCTCCCTTCGCCGCAGTTCCCCTCACCACCGCCGGAACTCATCCAAATTCCCCCACCAACAATGCCGCAGCCGCCGCTGCCGCCAAAGAAGCCTCGACCATTTTCCCTCAGCCGCCGCCGCCCGTCGGAACTCATCGACGTTAGCTACAAACAACTCGAGCTATTCTTCCAAATCAGCTCGCCAAATGTTGAAAAATCTCATCTTGGGCTCAATGGCGTCGAGGAAGAGGAGTGCCGTACTCCGGCTTCCGGTGCGACCAAGTTGTCGCCGGAGATGGCCGGAAAATGCCCTGCGCCACCGCCGCCTCCGGTGAAGCGCATGCCGCATTTGAGATGTAAGAGGTGTGTATTGATGGAGGAGTGCTTTGTTGAGGTGGAAATGGAGGAGCTGCAGAGCTTGTTTAGGCCGAGAAGTTCTCCGGTTGGCGAACCGGCGGCCCGTTGGGAGGAGAAGGTGAGGAAGAAGAGGCGAATTATGCGCTAACTAGAATTGTGCTACGCGCACCTNATCGAGGAAGAGGAGTGCCGTACTCCGGCTTCCGGTGTGACCAAGTTGTCGCAGGAGATGGCCGGAAAATACCCTGCGCCGCCGCCTCCGCCGCCGCCGGTGAAGCGCAGGCCGCATTTGAGATGTAAGAGGTGTGTATTGATGGAGGAGTGCTTTGTTGAGGTGAGAATGGAGGAGCTGCAGAGCTTGTTTAGGCCGAGAGGCTCTCCGGCCGGCGAACCGGCGGCCCGTTGGGAGGAGAAGGTGAGGAGGAAGAGGCGAATTATGCGCTAACTAGAATTGTGCTGCGCGCACCTGTTTTTTTCATTATTTTATTATTATTATTATTTTTTATTTTTATTTTAATGTTTTATTTTCTTATTACACTTATTTTAATGAAAAAAATATTAAGCTTTTATATTTATAGTTGTAAAATAAATGCTCAACATTAGAAGGTATTTAAATTATTTTTTTAGCTTTTATTTTGCATGTTTTTTTTAATGGCAAAAATGTATTTTTTTTTTTAAATAAAGCTTCCAGAATAGGATGAGAATGATTTTTAAAATATAGAAGAGGTACAAACTATTTTAAATTTTTTGCAAAACTCCACTTTTATATTTATACTGAATTCATAATCAAATTTATATTTTAATAATTGTATATGAAAAAAAAAAAGTCTTAATTACGATTCTTATATATTTACATATATGACATCGATACATTCATATTTGCATTTATAATAATTTGGCATGATGATCCTGTCGCCCTATACATGAAGTGTTGTATTATAATATAGTATTTATAGGAAGATCTAATAGATATTGTGACTTGGTCGAGTCCTTATCAATCAGCTTATTGGAGTCCAATCGATAGTTGTCTGATGCTTCGTGCTTTCGCTGGTTGATTTCTTCCGGGGGATGTATACATTCACTGACTTGTGACTCGGCCGGTCTCTAGGTTGCTCTCTTATCTTCAGCTACTCTCATGTTATTAGGTTTTCTGGTTCGTCTGCCACTTGAGGCGGTCGCCCAAAAATTATTACATCAGGACTCCACATATAAAATTGTTTGCGGAGTCCAATCTCGAGCTGACAAGTGAAAAACTGTGGCTCACTTTCTTACAAAAATGAAAATAACAGTGAAAAACGCGTGACCCAGCCCGACCGAATATTCCCTTGCGTTGTTCTGAGTATTTTTCGCATTATTCATGTGTTATTAGTGTGCTATTGAGGTATTATTCATGTTAGGAAATATTTTTTGCATTTTTAGTGTGTTATTCATGAATAACAAGTCAATAACACTATTCATGAATAACACACCAATAACACATGAATAATTCAAAAAATATTCAGAATAAAGCAAATGAAATATTCATATAACACGGTCGAGCCGGGTCGCACATTTTTAATGTGTTATTGGTGTGTTATTTATATGTTATTGTTGTATTATTGAAGTAATATTTTTCGCGTTATTCATATGTTATTGGTATTATTATTTAAAGAACAATAATATCTCAAAATCAACTAAACGACACATCAATAACATATTAATAAAGCCGAAAGTATTTAGAATAGCGTGAAAAGAATATTCTTATAACACAGTCTGGCTGGGTCACTCGTTTTCATTCTTTTTTTTTTAAATTTTTTAAGGAGATGAGCCCCGACTTTCCACGTGTCAGCCCTAAATTGGACTCCACAAACAGTTCTATATGCCGAGCCCTAATGCAGTAATTTCTCCAATTGATGGCCCCAGCTCAAGGCATCTCTCTTGAATTTCGAATAATATTGTTAGCTCTAAATTGCATGGAAAGATCAATCACGGAACGTATGTGAGTTTCACGCGTTCAATTCGGAGCAGAAGAATCACAATAATAAATGCAACAATAACCGGCAACCGAAGGTAAATAATTCACTCCGAACACATGACATGATTCAATTCAGAGCATATTATTAAACAAGATTAGATCTTTGGACATTTACATGAATACCACTCAATTCGAATGTATTTACATATATAACACCTAAACTTTCATATTTACAAAATACAACATCCAAATCTCTAATATTAAAATAAAAATACCCCTAGTGTTTACTTGTTAAAAGCGGAATACACGTTGACGCATGTATTTAATGATTTAGGTGTTAGTTATGTAAAAAGACAGGAATTGTGTGATGTGCATGTATATTTTTTTTATTCATTTATTTTTTGAAATGCTTTTATTTGTCTAGCATCAAATCTGTTGATTTAGAAAAAGGGAAATTCTTTTGTGCGAAGAGGTCCCATTAATCTGGAAAAATGGCACTGAAAATATTGGCCGTAAATAGTGGTTGATCAATGTGTTGATGCAAAATAGGAGATGTTTTATTATTATTATTTTTGTTTTTCTCATGAAAAATATTGGTCCTTGATACAACAGGAACGAATTTCAAATATTCGGCACGAATCTCAAGTCACGACACGAATTTTGATGCATTTCTTTAAAGCAATGTTCAAATTTTGATAAAGAGTCGTACATAAGTCCGATTTCAACGAACTTATAATCAACCAGCTTGATGAGATCGACGCAATGGTACCGAAATTTGTTTAATCTAAGATGTTAAACCATATTAAGCATACATTAGAGCTCAATTCTTTCAATAATTTGCAGTCACCATATTAACATCAATTATCAAATGTTCTACACATCCATGCTCTATTATAGTTTATGTGTAAAGTGCCAAAATAATCTCTGACTATTTACGTTGGACTATTTTAGTCATAGAGTTCTTAGAAGTTTCAAAACAATCACCGAACACTTTAAAATTGAGCTCTATTAGCTCTTCTTGGGGACTATTTCAACCCTAATTTAAAGAATTTGAGAATTATTTTAACACTTTATTAAGCCCTACGACTATAAATAATTGTGAACAATTTCAACACTAAAAGCCTCATAAGGCTACCTTTTTCAAATCAAAATTAATTAAATTAATATAAGTTAAAATCATGCTTTACTATTGGATAATAAATCTTTAAAAATCAAATATACGTATCCCATCCACCTTTCAATAAAGGGGCTAGCTATTGTCAAATGTTATCATTCAATGTGGTGCATTACCTTTGGGCCAATCATCATGGGCATGTCGAAAAACACTATTTGAATCATAATATATGCAATCATTATCAATTAACATATAGCTATGTCCCCATTAATGACATGTAAAAAAGAAAAGTGGCATTTACATTCAGGCCAACCAGTTCCTATATATTTACATATCTAATACCCAAACATTGCTTCTTTTTTTTTTCATTTGTCATATCACATGGACAAATATAACAAATTTAACTTTAAAAGGTGAAATACATATGCCTTTCCATGCATAGGTNGTTTTAGCTTTTATTTTTTAATTTAAGCTTTTATTTTGCATGCTTTTTTTAATGGCAAAAATGTAATTTTTTTTAAAATAAAGCTTCCAGAATAGGATGAGAATGATTTTTAAAATATAGAAGGGCTACAAACTATTTTAAATTTTTTGCAAAACTCCACTTTTATATTTATACTGAATTCATAATCAAATTTATATTTTAATAATTGTATATGAAAAAAAAATAGTCTTAATTACAATTCTTATATATTTACATATATAGCATCTATACATTCATATTTGCATTTATAATAATTTGGCATGATGATCATGTCGCCCTATACATGAAGTGTTGTATTATAATATACTATTTATAGGAAGATCTAATAGATATTGTGACTCGGTCGAGTCCTTATCAATCAGCTTATTGGAGTCCAATCGGTAGTTGCCTAATGCTTCGTCCTTTCGCTGGCTGATTTCTTTCGGGGGATGTATACATTCACCCACTCGTGACTCGGCCGATTTCTAGGTTTCTCTCTTATAAAGTTGTTTGCGAAGTTCAATCTCGAGCTGACAAGTGAAAAACTGGGGCCCACTTTCATAAAAAATGAAAATAACAGTGAAAAAGGCTTGACTCAGCCCGATCAAATATTCTCTTTCGTTGTTCTGAATATTTTTCACATTATTCATGTATTATTGATGTGTTATTGAGGTAATATTCATGTTAGGAAATATTTATCGCATTTTTAGTGTGTTATTGACGTGTTATTCATGAATAACAAGTCAATAACACACTAATAACACATTAATAATTCGAAAAATATTCAAAATAAAGAGAAAGAAATATTCCTATAACACGTTCGAGCCGAGTCGCACATTTTTAATGTGTTGTTGTTGTATTATTGAAGTAATATTTTTCGCGTTATTTATGTGTTATTGGTATTATTGTTTAAAGAATAATAATATCTCAAAATCAACTCAATAACACATCAATAACATATAAATAAAACAAAAAATATTCAGAATAACGTAAATGAAATATTCCTATAATACAGTCTAGTTAGGTCTCTCGATTTCATTCTTTTTTTTAATTTTTAATGGAGATTGGCCCCGACTTTTCACGTGTCAGCTCTATATTGGACTTCACAAACAATTCTATATGCCGAGTCCTAATGCAATAATTTCTCCAATTGATGGCCCCAGCTCAAGGCATCTCTCTTGAATTTCGAATAATATTAGCTCTAAATTGCATGGAAAGATCAATCACGGAACGTATGTGAGCTTCACGCGTTCAATTCGGAACAAAAGAATCAGAATAATAAATGCAACAATAACCGGCAACCGAAGGTAAATAATTCACTTCGAACACATGACATAATTCAATTCAGAGCATATTATCAAACAAGATTAGATCTTTGGACATTTACATGAATACCACTCAATTCGAATGTATTTACATATCTAACACCTGAACTTTCATATTACAAAATACAACATCTAAATCTTTAATATTACAAATAAAAAAATACTACTAGTATTTGCTTTTTAAAAGCGAAATACACCTTGACGCATGTGTTTAATGATTTATGGGAAGAAAGCTTTATAAATATAAATATAAAAGTTTAGTTGTTAGTTACGTAAAAAGACAGGAATTGTGCGAAGAGGTCCCATTAATCTGGAAAAATGGCAGTGAAAACATTGGCCGTAAATAGTGGTTGATCAATGTGTTGATGCAAATTAGGAGAATAGGACATGTTTTTTTTTAATATTTTTTTTTGTTTTTCTCGTGAAAAATATTGGCCCTTGATACAACAGGAACGAGTTTCAAATATTCGGCATGAATCTCAAGTCACGACACGAATTTTGATGTATTTTTTAAAGCAATGTTCAAATTTTGATAAATAGTTGTACAAAAATCCGATTTCAACGAACTTATAATCAACCATCTCGACGAGACATACCCAATGATACCAAAGTTTGTCTAATCTGAAGCAAATCAAGCCCCAATGAAAACATTTAACCATATTAAGCATACATTAGAGCTCAATTCTTTCAATAATTTGCGGTCACCATATTAACATCAATTATCAAATATTCTACACATCTTTACTCTATTATAGTTTACGACTAAAGTGCAAAAGTAATCCCTGACTATTTACATTGAACTGTTTTAGTCACAAAATTTATAGAAGTGTCAAGACAATCACTGATTACTTTAAAATTGAGCTCTAATAATTCTTCCTGAGAACTATTTCAACCTTAATTTAGAGAGATTTAGAATTGTTTTAACAATTCATTAAGCTCTACTACTATAAATAATTGTGAACAATTTCAACACTAAAAGTCTCATAAGGCTACCTTTTCCAAATCAAAATTAATTAAATTAATATAAGTTAAAACCTGTATACTATTGGATAATAAATCTTTAAAAATCAAATATACATATCCCATCCACCTTTCAATAAAGGGGCTACCTATTGTCAAATGTTATCATTCAATGTGGTACATTACCTTTGGGCCAATCATCATGGGCATGTCGAAAAACACTAGTTGAATAATAATATATGCAATCATTATCAATTAACATATACTATAACGACATTAATGACATATAATAAAGAAAAGTGGCATTTACATTCATACCAACCAATTCTTATATATTTACATATCTAATACCCAAACATTGCTTTTTTTTTTTTTCATTTGTATCACCCAAATCTATCATATCACATGGACAAATATAACAAATTTAACTTTAAAAGGTGAAATACATATGCCTTCCCATGCATAGGTAAAATGGTACATATGTAAATACATAGAAGTTGAGTGGTATGTATGCAATCTTTCCAAGGAAAAATGAAAAAAAGAACTTCCATATTAAATTTGTAAGCTCCATAATTCCAAAACTACATTAATCTAGTTAGGATGGTACTTAATAAGTATTATAATACTCACTTTAGGCAACTCTTCTATGATATTATAGAGTTATCTGCTTTATAGAAATATATTACATCATGATACTATAGGGGCCATTCAGGCAATTCTCTAGAATTATTTAGTTATCATGTTTTTTATAAACAGAAATCAGCCACCAAAAAAAAATATAATAAAATATGCACAACTAGCGTCTGTGTTATCGGATTCAAGAGTCCAATGTCCCAACCTGAGGGGTTCAGGTTAGGGTTCGAATTCACTCTAGTGACGTGAGCCTTAAGAATGTGATACTCGAATTATTAGGCATAACAAGAGTGACTGAAGGCTTGTATAATAGTTTCTAGCCATTTCTTTATTTATATATATATGTGAATGACTTGGCTCATTGATGATGCCTCTGGCGTAAGTCCCTCGAGTCGGGGTTCGAATCCCGTGGCGTGAGCTCTTCGAATTAGGAGCAAGTACACCAGAGTTTTTAACGCTTTGCTGGAATCAATATTTCGTGCCCACTGGATTTCACCTTTTAAATATATAAATATATATATATATATATATATATATATATATATATATATATATNGCAACAAGATGGTTTTTCTAAACTACCGAACACAATCAAATCATTCATAATTTGATAAAAAAAAAAAAAAAATAGGGGTTGAAATTTTATGGTAAAATTTGATGTTTGAGTGAGAATTTAAAAATGGATGAAAGAGGGCAAGATTTATCAATTACAATGTTTCAAGTGCGATGTAACTGCCCCATAAAAATTTTGATCTCAAATACTTATATGAAGCTACAGAGCAACATGCTAATCACTTTGACAAATATTTTGAATGTAAAATTGGAAATAAGTGCAGCTTTTGCCCAAGTTTGCTATGTAAACATCAAAGTTAAATAAAAATAACAATAGTAATGAGTTTCAAGTGTATATTTAGAAAGGCAACATGTTGCCTAGCTCCTATAACTTGTCAAATTACAGGAAATAAATTTTCAAAAATCAACTCTTGCCAAATGTCATTTGCATTAGTTATCACAAATGACTAGGGGTGTAAACGAGTCGAGCTCGGGCCAGCCTCAGCTTGAGCATGAGCTTCATTAATTTTATTGAGTTCGAGCCGGCTAACGAGCCGGTTTGTTTACTATACATGAGAGAAAATTATATTAATTTAACCTACGTTTATAATAAAATACCAATTAGAATGAACAATTATGAGATAAATAATAAAAAAACATCTAAAATACATTACTAAATTTTATTTTGCAAATATTATTAACACCTTGAGCTAACAAGTCAAGTCAGAGTTGGCTTGAGCTAGACTTGTTAGCTCGTCAAGCTCAGTTCACGAGCCACTTATTGAGCCAAGCTCTAGCCGGCTCACGAGTCATCGGCTTGACTCTCACATACACCCCTACACTTTACAAATGTTATGAAATAATAACCCATAAAATGTCATAATAAAATTTCAGCAAGAAATCATAAAAAAGAGGAGTAAAATTCATAGCAGTCCTTTATCTTTGAGCGTATCAAGCAGATGGACAAAAAACTAAGCAGTTTCTAGCAATTGAGAAGCAAGCCTTCTTTATTGGATTATGGAAATCAGATATTAATTACTCTGAATTTTTTCTTTGTTTCATTTTTAATCCATAGAGGATTATGATACAAAGAACTATATGGTTCATGGGGATATACAGTCAATACAAATGGAATTATTTCATCTAATTTACATCTAGAAAATAAAATAAAATAAAATAAAATAACATATAAATATAAATAGAAATTTACATGCCTGATTCAATCCTGTCAAGTACTTCTAATCTTGTCTTCCTCTTCCACCCTTTCATGGCGGCCACCAGGTTCACTAATCCTACTATTTGACTCCTACTGTATTCCTGCATTAAGTATGGCCATTATAGTTTTAAATTCTGGAAACTGGGTGGAAAATGAAATTTCAATAAATTTCAAGTGCTATATATGTAATTATCTCATTTATGTGGCAATAACACACGCACCACTAAAAATTTTACTAGTTATTCAAATTCTATGAAATCTCACAATAAAACACCAATCCATAATTTTCATTTTTATGAAATTCCCAAAGGTTTCATTGGGGATAACATAAATACATGGGTTTAGTAGTTAAAAAAAAGCAGGCCTGAGTGCTAGTTTTGTAAATAGATAGTTTTTAAGTGCTATACATGTAATTATCTCGGGGCAATTACATGCATGACACTCAAAAATTTTCTGTTTTTTCATTCGTTATTAAAATTTTCACTCAAATATCAAAGCTTGCAATAAAAACCCAACCCATATTACTTATTTTTATAAAATTTTCAATGATTTGATCGTGACATGCATAAATGCATTGGCTTCATAGTTAAGAAAATGACCCAGGTGCTAGTTTTGTAAATAGCAAAATCTCAAGTGCTATATATGTAATTATCCTTAAATGANCATTGGCTTCATAGTTATGAAAATGACCCAGGTGCTAGTTTTGTAAATAGCAAAATCTCAAGTGCTATATATGTAATTATCCTTAAATTAATATAGTTCTTACCGGATGGGAACGTGCCCAATGCACATACTCAGTTTCTGGAAGATAGAAGGCCTGATTTGAAGGTAGAAGAAAAGCTAAATTTCAGTTGGTCAAGTAAAAAGCATGTCAACAAAATTTCTAAAATTAAAAAAAAAAACAAAGAGAACAGGGTTGTTTATGACAATAATTTGGCATTTAGCAAGCTTTCACGAAACTATTGTAATATAGATTGCAATATAAATGTTTGTTTTGAGTCCATGAAGAAAAATCGCAAAACAGGAATAAAAATGCAATTAAAAAGATAAATTTTGAACCTATATGTAAATACAAACATTTTCGGGAACGGTTAGGTAAACNATTATTGTAATATAGATTGCAATATAAATGTTTGTTTTGAGTCCATGAAGAAAAAGCGCAAAACAGGAATAAAATGCAATTAAAAAGATAAATTTTGAACCTATATGTAAATACAAACATTTTCGGGAACGGTTAGGTAAACATGTAAAAATAAAATCAAGCATCATATAAGTACCTTGATAAATGTTTCAACAACCTGCAACTTTTGCTTGACATTCATGGAAACAAAGTGTTGAAGTCCGTTGATAAGGACCTGAATGAAAAATACATTGTTATATTGTGGAAATTTTCAAAATAGGGTGAAAACAAAAGCATCTTAGCATAATGCAACCATGGGCCAATGCATGAGATATGACCTGAAGATCCAAAGACATCAGCACTCGTCCTTCATCGCTACATCGCCTTACTCGCGACAGACCTTCGGTGAGCACTTCAGCTACATTCTCGAGTCCATACTCTAGGAGGAGATCTTGAACCTGGAGTGAAATTGCATATGAAGACTTTTTCGGTAGAATTTAATTTAGTACCATGTTTTATGAGGAAAGTGGCAAAATAATCACCAGCCTATTTATATGAAGTCATTTCAGTCCCATACTCTGTAAAATTGCGCATTTTTAGTCAGTCCCATAGTCCATGAAAATGCCAAATTAGTCCTCAAGAAGAATTATTTTAGCCCCCTTTAAAAGAAAATGGGGGGCTAAATTGACAATTTCTAGACTATGGGACTAAAATGGGCCTATGCAAAGAGTTAAAGGATCAATTTGACAATTTTTCTCCATGTTTTATATTCAATTGCAATATTTACTTTTTTAACGGTTTATTAACAGTACAACATAGATTAAACAAATAATAAATCATTTGCATAGACATATTTGTAAATTTTACATCATTACTTGGAAATGAAAATGATGACATCTTCCAAGTAGTTTGATAAGCTAACCATCATATTAAAAAAAACTAGTAAGTACATGCATATAAACAAAAATATCATCATATGAGTGCACAATTTTCCACTCAATACGAGAATGCATATTTTTATAAAGTTCAAATTTATACCTTGTACCTTACTAAAGTAAAATCAACACCATCCATCCTCCATAAAATCAATTAAACAAGTGGTATGCGCAATTTCACTTCCTCAAAAACAAGTGGTATGTGCAATATGCACGGTTAAAATTTATAGGGGCATTTACATACATACCACGCAATTCCTATGGTTTTTTTCTTTTGAAAAGTAAAAAAAAAAGAGAATTGAAGTTTTCATAACTATACTTTACTTTCTAAATTTATACCACCCAGATATTTCATATCACAACAAAAATACAACTATTTTAACTTTTAAAAAGTGAAACACACCTTTTTTATGCATAGATAAGGTGGCATGAATGGTCAAACTGAAGTTTAGGTGCTAGATATGTAAATGCATAAGAATTTGTGTTATGTAAGTAAATATCTAAATTTATAATGGTACCACTAAATCTCAAGGCAAACTCTAGAAAGAGTGCTTCAACTAATATTGTAGTATTTGGTGCATTAGGTNGGTTTGAATCCCGCAGCGCAAGCTCTTCGAATCAGGAACAAGTACACTAGAGTTTTCAACCCTTCGGGGGAATCAATATTTCGTGCCCACTGAATTTAACCTTTTAAACATATATATATAAACAAACACAACACTTGAAACATTACTATTTACAAAACTAGCAACAAAATGATTTTTCTAAACTAACAAACACAATCAAATCATTGATAATTTGATTAAAAAAAAAAAAAANTATACACGAATGACCTGACTCATTGATGCAGCCTCCGACGTAAGCCCCTCAGATCGGGGGTTCGAATCCTGTGGCGCGAGCTCTTCGAATCAGGAGCAAGTACACTAGAGTTATCAACCCTTTCAGAGAATCAATATTTGGTGCCCACTTGATCAAATATCGATTTCACCTTTTAAATATATATATAAACAAACACAACACTTGAAACATTACTATTTACAAAACTAGCAACAAGATGGTTTTTCTAAACTACCAAACACAATCAAATCATTGATAATTTGATAAAAATAAAAAAAATAGGGGTTGAAATTTTATGGTAAATTTTGATGTTTGAGTGAGAAATTAAAAATGGATGAAAGAGGGTTAGATTTATCAATTACAATGTTTCAAGTGCAATGTAACCGCCCCATAAAATTTTAATCTCAAATACTTATATCAATCTACAGAGCAACATGCTAATCACTTTGACAAATATTTTGAATTTAAAATTGGAACTTGTGCAGCTTTAGCCCAACTTTGCCATGTAAACATCAAATTTTAAATAAAAATAACAGTAGTAATGAGTTTCAAGTGTATATTTAGAAAGGCAACATGTTACCTACCACCTCTAACTTGTCCAACTACAGGAAATAAATTTTCAAAAATCAACTCTTGCCAAATGTCATTTGCATTAGTTATCACAAATGACCAGGGGTGTAAACGAGTCGAGCTCGGGCCAGCCTCAGCTTGAGCATGAGCTTGATTAATTTTATTGAGTTTGAGCCGGCTAGCGAGCCGGTTTGTTTATTATGGATGAGAGAAAATGATATTAATTTAACCTAGATTTATAACAAGATANAAGCATGAGCTTGATTAATTTTATTGAGTTTGAGCTAGCTAGCGAGCCGGTTTGTTTATTATGGATGAGAGAAAATGATATTAATTTAACCTAGATTTATAACAAGATACCAATTAGAATGAACAATTAGAAGATAAAGAAAAAAAACATCTAAAATACATTATTAAATATTATTTTGTAAATATTATTAACACCACGAGCTAACAAGTCAGGGTTGGCTTGAGCTTGACTTGTTAGCTCGCAAGCTTAGTTCACGAGCCACTTATTGAGCCAAGCTTTAGCCGGCTCACGAGTCGTCGGCTCGACTCACATACACCCCTACACTTTACAAATGTTATGAAATAATAACCCATAAAATGTCATAATAAAATTTCATCAAGAAATCATAGAAAAAAAGGAGTAAAATTTCATAGCAGTCCTCTATCTTTGAGCATATCAAGCAGATGGACAAAAAACTTAGCAGTTTCTAGCAATTGAGAAGCAAGCCTTCTTTATTGGATTATGGAAATCAGATATTAATTACTCTGAATTTTTTCTTTGTTTCATTTTTAATCCATAGAGGATTATGATACAAAGAACTATATGGTTCATGGGGATATACAGTCAATACAAATGGAATTATTTCATCTAATTTACATCTAGAAAATAAAATAAAATAAAATAAAATAACATATAAATATAAATAGAAATTTACATGCCTGATTCAATCCTGTCAAGTACTTCTAATCTTGTCTTCCTCTTCCACCCTTTCATGGCGGCCACCAGGTTCACTAATCCTACTATTTGACTCCTACTGTATTCCTGCATTAAGTATGGCCATTATAGTTTTAAATTCTGGAAACTGGGTGGAAAATGAAATTTCAATAAATTTCAAGTGCTATATATGTAATTATCCCATTTATGTGGCAATAACGCACACACCACTAAAAATTTTACTAGTTATTCAAATTCTTAACCGAGTATGAAATCTCACAATACAACACCAATCCATAATTTTCATTTTTATGAAATTCCCAAAGGTTTCATTGGGGATAGCATAAATACATGGGTTTAGTAGTTCAAAAAAAAGCAGGCCTGAGTGCTTGTTTTGTAAATAGATAGTAATTATCTCGGGCCAATTACATGCATGACACTCAAAAATTTTCTATTTATTCATTCGTTATTAAAATTTTCACTCAAATATCAAAGCTTGCAATAAAAACCCAACCCATATTACTCATTTTNAGCAGGCCTGAGTGCTAGTTTTGTAAATAGATAGTTTTTAAGTGCTTTACATGTAATTATCTCGGGGCAATTACATGCATGACACTCAAAAATTTTCTGTTTACTCATTCGTTATTAAAATTTTCACTCAAATATCAAAGCTTGCAATAAAAACCCAACCCATATTACTCATTTTTATAAAATTCTCAATGATTTGATCGTGACATGCATAAATGGCTTCATAGTTAAGAAAATGACCCAGGTGCTAGTTTTGTAAATAGTAAAATCTCAAGTGCTATATATGTAATTATCGTTATATTAATATAGTTCTTACCGGATGGGAACGTGCCCAATGCACATACTCAGTTTCTGGAAGATAGAAGGCCTGATTTGAAGGTAGAAGAAAAGCTAAATTTCAGTTGGTCAAGTAAAAAGCATGTCAACAAAATTTCTAAAATTAAAAAAAAAAACAAAGAGAACAGGGTTGTTTATGACAATAATTTGGCATTTAGCAAGCTTTCACGAAACTATTGTAATATAGATTGCAATATAAATGTTTGTTTTGAGTCCATGAAGAAAAATCGCAAAACAGGAATAAAAATGCAATTAAAAAGATAAATTTTGAACCTATATGTAAATACAAACATTTTCGGGAACGGTTAGGTAAACATGTAAAAATAAAATCAAGCATCATATAAGTACCTTGATAAATGTTTCAACAACCTGCAACTTTTGCTTGACATTCATCGAAACAAAGTGTTGAAGTCCGTTGATAAGGACCTGAATGAAAAATACTTTGTTATATTGTGAAAATTTTCAAAATAGGATGAAAACAAAAGCATTTTAGCATAATACAACCATGGGCCAATGCAAGAGATATGACCTGAAGATCCAAAGACATCAGCACTCGTCCTTCATCGCTACATCGCCTTACTCGCGACAGACCTTCGGTGAGCACTTCAGCTACATTCTCGAGTCCATACTCTAGGAGGAGATCTTGAACCTGGAGTGAAATTGCATATGAAGTCTTTTTCGGTAGAATTTAATTTAGTACCATGTTTTATGAGGAAAGTGTCAAAATAATCACCGGACTATTTATATGAAGTCATCTGTAAAATTGCGCATTTTTAGCCAGTCCCATAGTCCATGAAAATGCCAAATTAGTCCTCAAGAAGAATTATTTTAGCACCTTCTAAAAGAGCATTGGGACTAAATTGAAAATTTCTAGACTATGGGACTAAAATGGGCCTCTACAAAAAGTCAAAGGATCAATTTGACACTTTTTCTCCAGTTTTATATTCAATTGAATATTTACTTTTTCAACGGTTTATTAACAGTACAACACATATTACACAAATAATAAATCATTTGCATAGACATATTTGTAAATTTTACATTATTACTTGGAAATGAAAATGATGACATCTTCCAAGTAGTTTGATAAGCTAACCATCATATTAAAAAAAACTAGTAAGTACATGCATATAAACAAAAATATCATCATATGAGTGCACAATTTTCCACTCAATACGAGAATGCATATTTTCATAAAGTTTAAATTTATACCTTGTACCTTACAAAAGTATAATCAACACCATCCATCCTCCATAAAATCAATTAAACAAGTGGTATGCGCAATTTCACTTCCTCAAAAACAAGTGGTATGCGCAATATGCACAGTTAAAATTTATAGGGGCATTTACATACATACCACACAATTCCTATGGTTTTTTTCTTTTGAAAAGTAAAAAAAAGAGAATTGAAGTTTTCATAACTATACTTTACTTTCTAAATTTATACCACCCAGATATTTCATATCACAACAAAAATACAACTATTTTAACTTTTAAAAAGTGAAACACACCTTTTTTATGCATAGATAAGGTGGCATGAATGGTAAAATTGAAGTTTAGGTGTTAGATATGTAAATGCATAAGAATTTGTGTTATGTAAGTAAATCTCTAAATTTATAATAGTACCACTAAATCTCAAGGCAAACTCTAGAAAGAGTGCTTCAACTAATATTGTAGTATTTGGTGCATTAGGTAATACTCTTCAAAAAAATAGAAACTTCAGACATTTACTAACAATTGTATAAGTTGTAAAAAGAAAAATGTTCTATTCAATTGATGTAAGAATTTCCCAACGTTTAGATCATCAGAATTTTGCATTTACCTCCTTAGCAATTCCACCATTTACAAGCCTGGTTTTGTAATGTTTAAACTCTCCCAATAATAAATCAACGTATCTGAAAAACAGAGATCATATTGAATAATGTATTTTAGAACTTGGAAGGAGGAATCTATAATGACATTAATTAGTGTTAACTGCTAAATGACAGTAGACAAAATTAAAGAAACAGACAGTATATAAGATCTACCAAAAAGATTTGTTTTTGACAGACTCAGGCATTTACTACATATCACACATATCTTATGTATTTTCATATCAAACACCTAAACATTCATATTTACATGCACAACACTCTAATCTTTAACATCACCTTCTTAAAAGAGAAATACAACTTTCCATGCATAATTTTATGACCCCAAAGTGTAGAACAGTAGAAGTGTAAATATTAAACTATTGGTGTTAGACATGTAAATACATAAGAATTGTGTTGCATGCATGTAAATTTCCCATAATATAAAACAGAACGAAAAAAAATGACAGCAAAAGTTACCACAAAAGAGATGCACTCTCAAGCTTTAAAAAAACACACACTTGAAAATGAGCATTTTGAAAAAAATAAACTTACATACCTAGCACACAATTCTTATGTATTTACATATAACATATCTAAGCTTTCATATTTACATACATAACAACTTTGTGCTTTAAATCTATGCATGAAAAGGTGTATTTCACTTTTAAAAAGTGGTTTGTTTTTAAATATTTAGGCTATGTGTGTAACTATGAAAGTTTAAGTGTGAGATATGTACATGCATAAGAATTGTGTGCTAGGTATGTAAATGCCCCTTTTGATAAATGCTGGGATATTCATATCGATATAACACCAAACTAATGATTTTCGTAGTTGGATTGCTATTGCTAAATGTAAAAGAAGTGTCCAAGAGCTTACGATGAAAGGCAAGCAAAGGGAAATCCTCAAAGTGCAACAAAGATTAGCCATCTTTGAGAGAAGACATATCGGAGAGGCCGCCCATAACCACGATGTTGACTCACTAGATCAAGATGAGAAAATAAATCTCTTTCACAAGAAATTTTCTAGTGTTGAAGAACCAATACTCAATGATTTGACATAGAATATCAAAGAAGAATTTATGATTTTGGAGTGAAAATTGGCTTACCAAATATTGACAGTCACAATGATATAGACAAGTTCATTAAATGACTCCAAAAAGCGAAATTGGTCTTTGAGTACAAGAGAATTCCAACTGATAAAAGGCTAAAGCAAGCCGCTTTTAAGTTCAAGAATAGCTTGTTACTATGATGAAAAAATTTTATGCCCCTATGCAACATTGAGGGAAACAACAAAAACACTACATGATCCAACATGAAAAAAAGAGATCCAACACAAACACCTTCCCATCATTACCAACACAAAATGTTCAGTAAACTTCGTAACTTGTGTCAGAGATATTCTTCTGTGGGGGAGTACACAACTGACTATGATCAACATGTAAAATGTAAGTTGCTGTAACCGGAGGGACAAACTGACGCGGGGGTTGGGCGGAACCTTGAACGAGTTTGGTCCATGAACGAGTTTGGTTCAGATTGAAGGAGGGCTAATTGACCCTTCTAGGCCTAAGGTTGCAACCAAATTGGAGTGGGGTCCATTTCTAATAGTAGTGCTATTTAAGTATTTCTTTGATGTTTATAGTTTAATTTTTGATTAATTTGAGTTTATAGAGCTGCCAAATCCTCTTTTCCCTTTCTAGGGCAATATCCAAAGAATTTGAGTGGTGCTCTGACAAAATCTCGCTCTCGAGATGATGTATATGCATTTGTACCCTTTCCCCACAGCCTCCTGCATCAATTCTCTTCACCCTCTCTACTTTCGAGCTTGCTGCCAACTTGTCGAATCCCTGCGCTGGCTGCTAAACAACCCCCTCGACACGACCACCCAAGATCCAATCCTAGTTCTAGTGTTGTGTTGTTGTCTGGTTGCAATTTTAAATTTCCTTATTGTTTGTTATAATTTCAGAAATTGAATTAAGTAATAATATTTATTTTCCATTGAGTGTTTACAAAATTACAGTATCATTCGGTATCAAAACAAGCCCGACCATAATTCATTCTGAGAGTGACTTGAACTCACTAAACCATAGCCAAATCTTGACCCAATCCTAATCCCCCTTGCTACGCTTTCAAAATTTGCAACCCTCATTTTTTTCCACGCCCTAAATCAACCCCATACACCCTCTCCCACCTCTCAAACCTAAACCCTAGCAACGCTACCGAGGAGACAAGTGTTGGAAGCCTATCAAGAACTTATCCTGAAAGCGATGCAACGATAAATACGTCGATTTCAGCAAGTGCTTGCTGAAATTGAGGAAGGGACCCATGGAGAGAACATCGTTGATTGTGATATTGAGATTTGAAGAGAAAGGGAGAAAAATCTGAATCCCTTCCATTGGAATGATTTAGTGGAGAGAAGGATAGGCCACGAAATTTTGTGATTTAGTATCAAATGAGCAGAGGGATGGAGTGGCATTAAGATGATATGGAGACATGGAAGGGAAGGTAGACTTGTCGGATTTCGAGAGGATGAATTCAGATGACTTCAATGAGTGGTTGCAGACTATTGAGAGGATTTTTTATTATAAAGTATTAACTGAAAGGTGGGTGAAGCTTGCTTACCAAAAAGCTAAAGAAGAGTGACTCTTAAGGCATAGAAAATGTGAAGAGAGTTCGACATAGAAAAGGTAAGAACAAGATCAATACTTGAGAAGAAAATGAAAAAGATGCAGAGAAAGTATTTACCTCCACACTACTACCAGGACATGTTCTTAAGGCTACATCACTTACATCGGATGGAATTGTTAGTAGAAAAGTTCACAATGGAGTTTGAATAGCTCAAGCTGAAATTTGAGCTGAGGGAATCATAGTAAGGCACTATGGAGGTTTGAAGTCAGCCATAAAAACAATGTTAATCAACTGCAGCCTTACTGGTCATTGAGTGATGTTTACATAATGGCCCTGAAGGTGTCGAAATAACAATAGCAGATCAAGATCCCACCATCATTCTAATACTCACCCATAGCAAGACGATCCAGTAGTACACCCGAGGAAGATGTGAAAATTGTCCATAAAAATGATAGAGTTGATCGGGGTGGAAAGAAGCCCCAGGGAAGCAGTATACCCAACACAGTGCTGCAAAGAAGTGTTTCAGATATCTTGGGTCTGGACACATCGCCTCTAGTTGTCCTACTATTAGACCCGTCTCTTTCACTAAGTAGGGAGCAGTAAAAGAAGTGGACTATGACACAAAAGAAAATAAGAATATCACTGAGGAGTATCAACTTCCAACAGATGAGGAGAGATGATAGTGATTCAATGTGTTCTTTGGGTTGAGCTCACGAGAAAGCAACAACGATTCAACCATAACATTCTTCTTACCCATTGCATTGTGAAAGGAAATGTGTGCAATTTTATCATAGATGTAGACAATTTTGAGAATAAAGAGCCTACCAAAATGATCGACAAGTTAAATTTAGCCACACGAAAACACACCCAATCTTACTTCCTATCTTGATTGAAGGAAAGAATAAGATCATGATTACAAGAGATGAATCATGGAGTTTTCCATTGGAGACAAATTCCTAGAGTAAGTACGTTGTAACGTGGTACTTATGGATACTTGTCACATCCTATTAGCCCGGCTTTGATAGTACACATCATGATGGTTGCAAGAATACATTTTTTCACCAAAGAAAGGAAACATATAGTATTTTTGCCTTGGAAGGAGTCTAAGGTAAAGGATATTCATACCGAGCTTGAGAATTATGAAGTTTTCCATTGTAGACAAATTGCCAGAGTAAGTATGGTGTGATATGATACTGATAGATGTTTGTCACATCCTATTAGCTCGTCTTCGGCAGTACGATTGTTGTACAAAACATGAGGGCTACAATAATACATATTCTTTTACCAAGGCAAGGAAACATATTGTACTCTTGCCTTGAAGAAGTCTGAGGTAAAAAGCATTCATACCGAAATGGAGAAAGTGGTGCCACAAACTATATTTTTGTAGCCCTTGGGAGAAGCACCATCAGGACTAGCATTGATTGCCTTAGAACGCAATGAGTTTGAGGAGCCGCTACCAACAACAAGGCGCTCCTACTAAGAACCATATAATAGTGTCAATAAAAGAGTCAATTTCTAGCTCTAAAAAAATACACACATGTGCAAACACACAGGATCTTCTTGAGCCAATAAGCATGCAGAAGTAACAATTTATTAGGGTAATGGAGTTTTAAAACTATGATAGTCAATGTTGAATGTGGAGAGACAAACTCAATCCAGAAGAAAGCAACGATAGGAAGTCTTGGTAAGATAGCATTGTGTCGGCCGTTATTTTTTTTGAAAGGGATGTTTTTTGTAAAATATGAAAATAATTTTGATGTAAATATGATTTTTGAAAATAACATTTTAATTTAAAAATGAATGAGATCAAACAATTCTTACATATTGAATAGTTTGGATGGATGAGCGTGATACCACAAGTAATACACTATCCCGAAGGATAAGCATACCACTTGATAGTAGACTCAACCACCTAAATTAAGGATTTTTGTGACACCCGTTTGGTCTGCAAAATCTTTTATAAATAGCCGCCAAGTCCCCTTACATAATATAAGGATTATATAAGGTTTATTTTACTTGGGTTCCAAGTTCCCTATAGAGACAATCCCCTATAGTTAATTACATCTTAAATGGTCAGGATCACTTAAAAAGACTCTCGATTAAGATCAGTTGTTTTGCTTTCTAGATTTCAAAGTTTAGGCTTCCAAGATTGGACACGAGAAAATCAAACGAGAGTGGCTCAAACAGAAACAATTATTTTAAGGAATCCAAAGAAACAAATAGTAGGGGATATCACAGATCCAGGGAGAACCCCAGTGACCTCACAACTATCTTATTGTTTGGCTTTATGTCTTTGAAATAATGTTATTCAATGTTTAATCCTAAAATTTCTTTCAGAATTTAGGAGTTACATTCACATGATATCTGACCATGCAAATAACCTAAAAAGATGAGAGGATTTACACCATACGGTAACCTCAGAATCCTAAAAAGTGTTAGGACTTATAATTACACAACAAAGTTATGCAAAAGCCTAAAGATAATATGTGAGGATTCATGTCGTGCTAAGCAAACTACCTCAAAGTCCTATGGGTTGTTATTTAAATTAAAAAAAATGTTTAGTTGATGTGAATTTGTTTTGATGTTGCAGATCCATCTCGAAGTTGCTTCTCTGTGTGTCCTTGTCGTGCTGCCCACGGTGTTCACTCCAAACTCTCCGTCGTAGCACATTCGGATTCAATGTTAATTTTAAAAGTATATGCAATTGTTTAGTCAAGGGTACCTCCTATGAAACCAACTACTAGCCTCCTATTCTAAGGTATAGTATAAAAGAAACAATAACAGGTACAAGTAGAATGACATAATTTAAAAAATGAGCTAAGATGTATTGTATCAACAAAAGAAATAACTGGAAAACTCAAGAAAGAGCGACAAATAACTCATGATGAAAGAGAACTCGAGAAAATCGACAAATGACTCATAACGGAAATCTCGAAGTAAAAAAAAAGCAAAGGGCAACTCAAAGAAAGTCACCGAAACACGGGAAGATCCTGGAAAAAGACCACGAGTGCTTTACCAAAAGTTCCAATAAAATCCCACGAAAAATTCAAAGAAAGAAAATCGCAAGCACTCGGGTCGGAGTTAGGCTCAGATACTATATATTTGTACTCGAGGGACATCGAATGCTATTATCGGTCACCCGAATGTATAGAGCTCGCCACTCAACTAGAAGGGTGTCCTCCTAATCCTAACTTAGGAGGGTACTCCTTAGCCCGACATCGGTAATCAACAAGTGGACAATCATATTACAATATATTTAAATTTTATATTTTAGCATGCACATGGATTTCAAGCATACAAAAGGAAGTTGTATCAATTTTGTAGTAAAAATATTTTTTTTATAAATATTGTATCTCTTCTTATCAGTTTTGAAAAGTTATGATCGTCCAAGAGTCGATCACGCCGTCGGGAGTAGGATAACCAACAACCTAAGAAGGTATGGGTCCCCCGCTAGTCTCGTGTCGGTGAATGATATTATCATCATACAACTTATCAAGTCCCAGAATTAGGTCCTGATGTCGTAGGATGAAATATTATTCCACTATATTACCGGTGTGTCTTTGTCATCACCGCCCTAAGTCTTAAAACAAAATTGACTTACTTGCGACCTTGCTAGATGGTTCATATATAGCAAAAGTCTATATATGTGCACTTATGCATCGGACATAAGCACAAAAAAAAAAAAAACCCAAGAAGCAAGGAAAGCAAACCAAAAATCAAGAAATGAAAAAGAAGACCAAACCTCTTCCAAAACAAGTTTAGAAAAGAAGTGCCAAAGCGACAAGAGGCTTAGCCTAAAACATCCGACTGACAGGACTTTCTAGAATGAGTAAAAGAGATGAAATGCACTTCCCATACTAGCCATGAAACCTATCCAAAAGGTATAATTTATAAATTTCCAAACTGCTTCCAAACTTTCACAAATATCACCAAGATTTCCTTTCTCTTCTTTCTTTTCTTTTCTTTTTTTTATTGCAATTAATTCAACTTGCAGAATTGAACTCCAAATATTTCCAAACATCTAACAAATCATTCCTTGAAAAGAATATTTTGAATTCATTTAAACATTAAGAAATGACAAATTTTATTTCACCAACATCAAAATATTCAATCTCTCATTAAATTAAAAGAAGTTCCCATGCCACATGAACCCCACACCTTCCAAAGGATTGCACATAAGCACTCATAACCGGAGCAGCAAGGAGAACCACCCAAAATAAGCTCACAGGTCAAAGCAACAAGAGAAGCCCACCCAAGCTCAGCTCACGAGCCAAGGCACCAAGAACATAGAAAGGGAATCAACCATCAAGCTCACAGGCAAAGGCACCAAGAAGGGCAAGTCGAGCCCAAATTAAAATTATGATTGAACCACAGGTAGACACAACAGAAAAGGCTCAACTCAGCCCTACAATAACACATTCAACCAAATATTCATCACCCAGTCAACAGGAAATATTCGAACAGAAAAGAAGAGCACTACAAGGAATGATCATAGCCAAGAACATCCAGAGAAACTACTAACTCCTATTTAGGCAGGGATAGCGGCCAAAAGGGCAAACCGAGCCCAATATAAGGGAAATCACAATTAGGTGCTCTCGGGTAGGTGCAACCAAAGAAACCACCAACCCAAACCAACAGTTACCATCTCACGGGTAAGGGCAGCCAAAGAGGGAAAGCCACCAGCCAACAACACAAAAGGAACCTCGATAGGGATGTTCACGGGTAGGAGCAAGCAACAGAGAATCAAAGAAATAAGGCACGGAGGCTCACGGCCAGGGACAACCAAGGGAAACCAACAACCATTTAAGATATAAATCCCCAAACCAACAAAAAAAACTCACAACCAAAAAGGCTTAAGGCCAGGAAAAGCAACGCGGGGCCCCAAAGCAAGCCCAAAAAAAACTTCAAAATCACACCTTTTCATCTGCAGGTGTTTCGAACAGAAGAAGAAACCAGGAACAAAAGTAAATATTCATGAAATAAATTTTAAAAGCTCTCAAAAGACAACATTCCTTCCATCATATGATTCGAAAAGAGGGGCAGCAACTGTAAGGAGCAACAATAGGACTCAAAGCAACTACAAAAGGTCCTAGAAACCAAATTTTAGCCGTTCATGCATTTCGAACGTAGAAGTCCTCAAAGAAACAACAAAACAAAGCCCTAAACATCAAATCCCAAGCCGAGACATACATTTTATTAAAACAAGGCTCTATCATTATTAAAATCGAGCCATTTTTCAAATTAAAACGGGGACCAAACCATATACCGTGCTGGAAACAACACCTAACCAAGCCAAAACAAAACCAAGCCCGAAACATTTTCAACATAAGCCAACCCGAAAGTAAAGTCCAACCCAACCGATGACCAAAACCCAGCCATCACAAGGCAAAATCGAGCCCAGCACAGGGGCAAAACTAAGCCATTTCAAAGCAAGCCAAGCCCAACACAGGTACAAAATCGAGCCCAGCACAGAGGGCAAACCGAGTCCAACACAAAGTAAATTCCTCGAGGCTTTAAACCCCAAAGTTTGCATCTATCCGAACAGAGGTAATAATAATAGAGAGTTCAAAAGTCAAGTCTCAAATCAATATTTCATTCCACATGTGATTTGAAACAGGGAAACCAAAATAATTCTTTATCATAAAAAAATTTCTTCCAAGCATTTCAAACAAGGGCAGCAATAGTTATTCCATCTAGCATGTACTTTAAATAGGTAAATGGCAGCATAAGAAATTTGAAAAATTAAATTTTCACCAAACATGCAATTTGAACAAAGAAGATAGCCATAGCGAGCCAAAACTAAGCCCCAAATTGAGAATAAATCTGAGCTTTTCTCTCTTTTTTTTTCTCAAATAATTTTTTTTATTGTGCAAACCTCCCTAACATCCTTCACATTTTCCAGAAAAATGTATTTTTAATTTATGCATCTAGCTCATGTGTTCCAGCTCCCCAATTCCATAACCATTCTCATTCCTAACATTAAACTCAATAAGTGCTTAAAGTGACCAAAATTTCCCAATTTCAAGGTGCATTAGAGAATGCATTCAGGGGCAATTCCAAGTGACACAGATTAAAAGATTACTTTAGCAAATGTATTCAAGGGCCATTCCAAGTGCCAGATTAGAAAGATTACTTTAGCAAATGTATTCAAGGGCCAACTTCAAATGACGCGAAATAAAAAGATTATTCATATCGCCAGGCAAGAAATCATCATAGCAAAATCTTCTAAGCACATCTTTATAAATTATGAATCCATTAAACCCAAGACATGAGAATAGGGTAAAACAGATATCTCCTTTGAATGCTTGTAAAAAGGAGGAAGAAGATTAACTCTTGATGTAGATTCAATAGTAAACTCAAGAACCAACCTAAGAAAATAAAAATCAGCAAAAACCTCCCTTAATATCCTTGACGCAAAAGAGATCCCAAAATCCTCGAGAAATACAACAGCAAATGTTCACGATCAAAGATGCCCCAAATCCTCTCTTCTCCTCTCAAAATTTTCAACAACCCTTGGTAGTCAAACACACAACCAAGCAAGAATATGGAACCGACAAGCAAGAGTACCGAGCAACTGAACAGGAAATCTACGACAAGATTTTGGCAGCACCTACACACTCCTCAATTTTTGGCCAACCCTAAAGACCTCCCCAAGGTGGGATTTTATAGGCAAAAGAGAGAGGATCAGTCACCTACCAACCCTAATGGTGGCCGAATAGGATGGTGGGAGAGGAGGAGAACCATTTAGGGAGAGAGAAGTAGGCCTCGGGAAGATGAAAGGTCGGCCAGGTGGAGTTTCGCCATTGGAGAGCAGCTCGGTCGAGCGGCCTGCGAAGAAGAGGAAGAGTCGAATGATGGGGAGCTCGCGATCGAACCAGGAGACGCGCGAGCTAGGGTTCTGCTCGGGCGATCATGCGGCAGGACCGAGCGAGGAGAAGAGGGATCGGGGTCAGTTAGGCTCTTGTGCGACAGAGGAGTGTACTTGGGCTGCGACTCTGCGTGCGTGAGTGGGATTAAGTAGGGTCTTTTTTATTATTATTATTAGTATTATAATATTAATATTTGAAAATCTCGATTGTGCATTTTCGTTTGTGCATGAAATCATAGCAAATTGGATGTCTTTTATAGGTAATTTCAATGTTCCGGACGTGCCAGCGAGGTCCATTTCGTCATCTGGTATCGTTTGGACAACCTCGTCGACGATCGGGTCAAAAATGCGTCAAATTTGATTTGTCTTTAAATTTCGGGTTCTTTATCGGTTATTTCAAAAATTGACTTATGTTCCGATTAATTGTGAAGGTTTTACAGGTGTAGGTGACGCGAATTGTGGTATTTGTGTGTGCGAATGCACTACAGTCATTACGGGTGTCTTAAGGTTTTTAAACCCTATGGAATCGCTCTTTGGGACTCCGCATGATGGTCCTTAACCACTTGACCAAATGATGATGGTCCGTGAACACAACCACTCGATCAAATGGTTATGGTTTGAGACCACTCAGGAGAGACACCACAAGAGAATCGGGAAGTGGTTCGAATTTCTAAAGGGGTAGGTCCAGCTCTAGTCCTGTAAGATAGTCAATAGGAAACCATAAAGCTAGATCCTAGGATCTAAAGAGAGGAGAAATGACCTCAAAATGAGGTTAGCACATTGGTATAGAGCTTTGACAAATCTTGGGCAATTGCCTTTGAACCGCAGGATGGATTCATTAATGTGGGTAAATAAGAAAGGAATGGAGGTGAAGTATTCTTGCCTAAGGTAAAAAATAATTTATAAGCCCAAGTTAGAGAGAAAAAAGTTGCGTTACCCAAGCCTACCAAAAGCCTCCACATGTCACCAACTAATCTCTTAATAATCAGAAAGGATATTTAGCGAATATAACAATTATGTCGCTTAAAATGCATCATAGAAACATATATTGGCATTGTTTTTGTTGTCTGAAATAAAGGTCTGCAAACAAAATTCCAGTCCTTATCATGCATCGACGTGGCTATGCCAGTATTTAATCAAACTTTTAAGCCTTACAAGTGTTTCTCAAGTTATAATAATCCAATCTGCATTGAAAAGTATGATAGCTTTGCTATCATATAGAATCCAAGAAAACATCAATGTTAGATAAAATTCAGATATAAAACAGATCAACAAAAACATCTCATAAAAATCATTAAACTTGTACCCATTATGCTCTAGTCCAAGCTCTTTAACCTCCCACTTAGCATTGGCTATCCTATCTGTATACCTGTAATAAAAAATACTAAATCAAAACTTAGGTTAACAAAGAAAGGAATGTGGGTAATCAAATCGGCAGAATTTGCATGCTAGCACAAGGCAGTATCAAGACTTACACATCACATGAATCAAGCAACCAAACCTACATGTTAAGTTCCCTCCCTTCCCTCCTTATGTTCTTATATATTTTTTTTTTTCTATACAATACTAAGGGCTTGTTTGGGATCAGTTTTGTTTTTCTTTTGTGTTTGGTTTTTTCTTTTTTAAAGACATGTATGTTTATTGTATTTTTTATATCTTTTATTTTTTGGTTCTAAACAAATTAACATGTTTTTTCCACATGTTTCGAGGTTTAATAAAATAATCAAACATTTTTTGTTTCAATTCAAAACATAAACAAAACCAAAAAAAAATAAAAAGTAGAATAAAAAACATAAATGATCCCAAAGTCCCCTAGAAATTTGGTTGAAACAAACAATGAACAAAATCTTAAAAAAAAAAAACATTCAAAAAATAAATATGACCAGCTCTTGCCAGAACAGAATGCAACCACAACTCTCATTCCACGTGTTCATAACTGATTACACAAACTAAACCAAATAACAGCTTATACAATTTAGCATAGAGATCCTACTAGGCAAGAGCACGCACCATAAAAAAGATTCTTTTTTGTCTAGATAGAATGTGAAGAATATTCCTAGAGCAACGCAAATTCTTGAGGGGAATTTACATACATAGCACCCAATTCTTATGTATTTACATAGCACCTAAACCTTGCTTGCTAAATTTATACCACCCAAATCTCTTATATCACATAAAAGTACCATTATTAAAACTTTTAAAAAGTGAAATACATATTTCATGCATAGGTAATGTGCAATATGTAAAAATTGAAGTATAAGTGTAGATATGTCAATAAAAAAGAATAGAGGGGTATGTATGTAAATCTTCCAATTCTTATTTAGTAACAATGCTCTTCGTAGGCTCATGTCAGCCAAAGAACTTGCTACTTAAAATAAAAAGGAGCAGAATATGCAAGCTGAAATCAGAGGACAAAGGCACAAAAATGCCCAAAAAGGGATAGGATTAAAGTGTAATTTTATGAAAAAACAATATTTTAATCACAGGATCTTGAAAGATCATGAGAGATATAACTGGATAAAAGGATAATGCAAGTTGAAAATCAGAGGGCCAAGTTACACAAAGACAACGGATAAAATAAACGTTTTTGTAAAAATACAAAAAGAATATTCTTGAAGGGTCACAAGAGAGTTGCATAACCTGATTCAACGTTAGCAATCAACCGAAATCATTCAAATGAAAAAAAAAATGAGAGAGGCAACAAGCAGAATGTTGAAGCCAGTGATATTTATTTTCACAAAATATCTTGAAGGTCTAAATAGAGTCAAACAACTGGATTTAAGAATAGCTCACATTGAAAATCAGAAGAAAATGCTACAGAAAAGTGCAAAGCGGGCAAGACCAAACTGTAACTTTTACCACAAAAGTACCAGAGATTTATTAAGCAGCAACTTTGAAAACCTAGGGACCATATAACTATAGCACCAATCAGCAAAATTACCTGCAAGTAATTGCAGATGCATCATGTAAAAAGTAACGAGTAAAGTGCCAAAATAGTCGCCAGACTATTTACATGGGTCATTTTAGTTCCAGTTTATAGAACTGTTAATTAATTCCTACACTACTTTAATTGGAACTAAAATGGTCCTCACTGGGACTATTTCAACCCATATTATAGAAGTTTGAGGGCTAAATTGATCCTTTTTTAAACTATGGGACTAAAATGACGCCATGCAAAGATTCAATAAACAATTTTGACACTTCTCTAAAAAATTAATAGATGTGAAGAATCAAAAGAAAGCACTTTCTCATACAAATCAGGGAATTTCAGCTATATCCATGCAGATGACTAGTGCTCTTTTAAATTCAGAGGAACCGCTCCCTCAGATGCATTTTCTATTACATATATGACAATTTTGACATAATATGAAAAGGGGAAGCTTGCAAAAGCAAATCCATGGCAGTCTGATGGTCAGTTAATATCCAAATCGACTGCCACCTTTGAGTACGGAATTTGAAGGCAAAAGAAAAACATTGATACTGAAAATAGTCTCAAGTCCACATTCTTTTTCTCCCCTAGATCTGCGCCAGCAAGAGAGAAAAAAAAGGAAGAATTACATACACACTATTTAATTCCTATTTATTTATATATCTACCACGCAAACTACAATTTTCACTATTTAATTCCTATTTATTTATATATCTACCATGCAAACTACAATTTTTACATACATGCCAACTTACCTAGGTGTATTTCATTTTTTAAAAGTTAAAATGGTAATATTTTTTATGGGTAGGAACAATTTGAGTGGTATAAATGTAAAAGTAAAATTTGGGTGTTGGAGCTCTAAATACATGGGAATTAGGTGGCACACATATAAATGCCCCCCAAAATGGATAGTTTTGATAGCGCAGGTGCTTTTATGTGATAAAACAGCAAAAAAAAAAACTGAGTTCGGCTGAGAGCACTGGATGAGTTATCGTTTTTACAAACCAGAGAAAATTTGCAGTAAAACACAAGCCAAGGTATCTAAATCCATAATGCAGAAAGAAGGAATAACTAATACTACTACTACTACAAAAAAAAATAAAAACAAAAAGAAAAAAAAAACAAAAAGATTATACAACTTTACCCATTGATATGAAGAAGCATCCTCGCAGTTGTCTTATGAATGTGTTCAATTAGATCAGGAACGGAATCTACCTGAGAAAAAGAAAGAAATTAGGGGCACTTAGATACATACCACCAAATTTCCTGTTACATATCTAATGCCTAAATTTTGCTTTTTTATATTTATACCACCTAAATCTTACATATCACATCAAAATACTACCATGTTAACTTTTAAAAAGTGAAATACATCTTTTCATGCATAGGTATGCAAAAATCAAAGTTGACGTGTTAGATATGCAAATAAATAGGAATTGAATGGTAGGTTTGTAAATCTTCCAAGAAATTAATATCATGTTCAACCAAGCACATTACATTAATTCTATAAATTTCATTTCGTGTTGCAAAAAATGATTGAGAACCCAAAGCCAATCATACCAGATTCCCAAAAAAATCCTCAACCAGAGCGCCGTTCTGCTGAAACAACCTCGACTGAAGATGAGCTTTGGATCTATGCAAGATCTGAGCAACGTAAGATAACGTCTCAGCGGCAACACATCTTTCCTGTGGCATACAAAATCAGTGATCTTCATACACAGAACCAAACCAAAATATACTTTACATGATAAAATTAAGAGGCATTTACATACATACCACAAAAATCTTATGCAAATATCTAAGACCTAAACATTCATATTTACATGCATGCCACTCAGAACTTTAACATCACATCATATATACAACCATCATTACCTTTAAAAGTAAAGAACATTCTTTCATGCAAGGCTTATGACATCAAGGTGTTATTGGTGTAAGTATCAAACTTTAGTTGTTAGATATGAAAATACATAAGAATTGTGGTATGTATGTAATTTCCCTAAAATTAAGCTACTAGAGAAAATACACATTTTTACTGTGGAATAGGAAAACAAAATAATCTTCAATGCAGTACCAGAACAAAACATGCTTCACAAAATAAAATCAAGAAGATAGAGGTAGGCAAATAAGGGAATACTTGAAACATGAGAGGAACAAAAATGTAGGATTGATGCAGCAGCAGCAGCAGCAACAACAACAACAACAACAACAACAACAAACCTTTATACCACTAAGTGGGGACATATACATAAATTCTTTTTCTCCCAAGTATGAATAATAATTACTTTAAATATTTTTTATAACGAAAAACATGCATGATTTTAGCAACCACCATTTAATTAATTTTATAAAAAAATGACAATTTTATCTGAATAAATGACTCTGATAAGGGATACAACAACAATAAGCCTTTATCCCCATTGATTGGGGTCCGCTTCATGAATCCTTTTTCTTCATTGTGCCCTATTGAGTGTCATATTTTCATTTAATTCTAACATATTAGGATCTTTTTTATACAATAAGCACAATTTTTTTAGGTCTACCTCTGCATTTAGCATAAGTGGAATGTAAAACATCTACCCTCCTAATATGATCATCAGTGGTCGACATTTAAATGAAGTATTGATGCAAATGGGCATAAACAGATCTTTACACTAAAGAGTAGTATTTGTCACGACCCAACTCTAGAGTTTGGAATACCAAAGCAAGAACAGACAGTCAGACGGAGTAATTCTTATCTAAACATTTTTATTATTCAAACAACTTTTTTTACATAAATAGAAATCATCCAAAACTTAAAAGAAAAGAATAAACATTGGATGCAGGATATTAATTTCGCCAGGTAAATTTTTAATAATTGCCAATTAATGTCACTAAAAGATCAAATAACATACTATCCTAATGGCAATCAATGTTAATCAAATATACTTTATTATTATAGGTAAATCAAAGAAAAGAGCTTGACTAGAAAAAATATATTTGATTATTCTGAGCAAATGGTCAAACATGATTTTCGTTTACAACAATTCATTTTTAGTCATGGAAGCAAATGTAAATAATTTAAAATTAGACTTTTAAGTAAAATTTAAAATATTTTAATTTTATTTAATATTTTCTTTTAAAATGTAAAATTTCTATTTCTCATATGCTTAAACAATCTAAGATTTGTTTAACAAAAGAAAGAAACATGTGACATATTTTCATTCATGTACATAACTCCATTTGCATGTTAAATGTTGAAGTTACCCCTGAATGGTACTAGCTAGGGAGACAACATACTGGTGCACGTAAAAAATATATATCGTCTATTTTTTTTTTGTGGATTCTGAAAAATGTCATAAAAGGTGTACTTTTAGTACAAATAGATGGAGACTCACTTTTACTACAAATAGATGGATATTTTATATGAAATAAATAAAAATAACAATAAAACTGATTTATTTATTATCTCATGTTACTATTTTATCGTTGATTTATCATAAAACAAGAATATGCAATGTTTTATTATACATATAAATGTCTTAAACGTGAATTATTGTAATGTAGAAATATTTTACCCACCGAGTCGTTTAACTCATACTTTAATTAGATGTATTCAGAAAATTTCCCTTTGAATACATGGACAATAGAAATTATATCTACAAATGACAGGAAACACTGGAAGAGATAAGTTATCAAGTTCTGTTTTTATAATGCTGGTAAAAGTTGAATTCTAAAAAAAATTTAAAAAAGAATTGGGTTTTAACGTTACCTATTATTCCCAAATCCCAACTAAGAAAAAAAAACATTCCAGTTAGTCTAGGAAAAGAAATAAAGGGAAATTTACATACATAGCACACAATTCTTATGTATTTACATATCTCACACACAAACCTTCGAATTTACACGCATGACACTTTGGTGCATTAAACCTATGCATGAAAACGTGTATTTCACTTTTCAACCGTGATAATAGTGCTCATTTTGATATGCTATAAAAGATTTGAGTGCTATGTGTGTAAATATGAATGTTTAGGTGTGAGATATGTAAATACATAAGAATTGTGTGCTATGTATGTAAATGCCCCTAAAATAAAATATAAATTGATACCTTAAGCCCAAATGCAGTACCAGGCACAGTTCCTGAAGGAATGGTTGGCATTACATCACTATGTGCTAGCAATGTGCTGATTGATTTAGGTGATGATGAAAACTGTTGATTTTGAGGTCTAATCCCCTGGTCGCATTCTTGAACAATTTTTGACAGGGAAGATTTAAGTCGAGCTGGAGAAAACAAAGAAAAAGGAAGCACAAATTAGAAGAACAAAGAATATAGAAATAAAATCTTGACCACTTACCACTTTGATTAGCATCCCGCTGGCCAAACACCTCAAAAATAAAATGATAAAATACCCCAAAAAGCTGGCTGATGCCCTGCAACAAGATGTTGAATGTGAACAAGACAGCAAGTGTCTAAGAATGTGAATATAAAGATAATGGAAGATTAACATACATACCACTCAATTCCTATGGATTCACATATCAAAAACCTAAATTTTAATTTTTACATATATGCCACCATATTTCACTTTTTAGAAGTTAAAATAGTGATATCTTTTGTGACATGAAATATTTGGGTGGTAGAAATGTAAAAAAGCAAAGTTTAGGTGTTAGATATGTAAATGCAAATGAATTGGGTGGTGTGTATGTAAATGGCTCTAAAGATATATATCATAAGGTCAGAAAATTGGCATACCTTGAAGAAATCAACATTAACAATTTCCAATTTCTGCATTAGCCTCGCATATTTGTCCATTAATCTGATAAAAATGATTTCACTATTGTAATTATGATGATTACATAATACTTATAACCTAAATTTTGCAAATGTGGAATGTACCTCAATAAACATATGGATGAACCTGTTTGTGCTGAAGCTTCATCATCATTCCAACATGCAGATCTATTTTTTGGATTAACAGACTTCGATATTCTACTGGGAAGCTGGCTATCTTCATCAATAAAGTCGGCTAAAAGGTCTTCATTTTCATCTTCTAAAATAAAGCCACCATTTGTATGATTTTCATAATGGCTCTTCACTTGTAGACCATCACTGTGTGACGCAAAAATAATTTTTGTATCCGCTAAACTTGATACCAATGATCCATTAACTAAAGATTGAGTATTTGATAGTTCTTTAGAACCATTTGATAGCTTTGAAGAAAATGGATTACCAATACGAAGCCAATAAGAAAACCCATCCTTCTTCTCATTGTCAACAAATTCAGAATTTTTCTTGGACTGATTTGCAGAGACTGCCAAAGTATTGCTTGAAGAAGGAACAATTAAGGGAGCACCATCACCAATAAGACCGGCCAAACTAACTAATTGCATAGTCTCTGCAGATAGCTTCATCCAATTCTCCCTTTCCAATACCATTTTAAGTGCCTGATAGCAACAAGGTTTCCAGTGAAAAGTACAAAATTGAATTCATTCAGTTACACGAATAGGAAAGATTGAACGAAATCATTCTTCCCTCTANTTAGATATGTAAATGCAAATGAATTGGGTGGTGTGTATGTAAATGGCCCTAAAGATATATATCATAAGGTCAGAAAATTGGCATACCTTGAAGAAATCAACATTAACAATTTCCAATTTCTGCATTAGTCTCGCATATTTGTCCATTAATCTGATAAAAATGATTTCACTATTGTAATTATGATGATTACATAATACTTATAACCTAAATTTTTGCAAATGTGGAATGTACCTCAATAAACATATGGATGAACCTGTTTGTGCTGAAGCTTCATCATCATTCCAACATGCAGATTTATTTTTTGGATTAACAGACTTTGATATTCTACTGGGAAGCTGGCTATCTTCATCAATAAAGTCGGCTAAAAGGTCTTCATTTTCATCTTCTAAAATAAGGCCACCATTTGTATGATTTTCATAATGGCCCTTCACTTGCAGACCATCACTGTGTGACGCAAAAATAGTTTTCGTATCCGCTAAACTTGATACCAATGATCCATTAACTAAAGATTGAGTATTTGATAGTTCTTTAGAACCATTTGATAGCTTTGAAGAAAATGGATTACCAATACGAAGCCAATAAAAAAACCCATCCTTTTTCTCATTGTCAACAAATTCAGAATTTTTCTTGGACTGATTTGCAGAGACTGCCAAAGTATTGCTTGAAGAAAGAACAATTAAGGGAGCACCATCACCAATAAGACCGGCCAAACTAACTAATTGCATAGTCTCTGCAGATAGCTTCATCCAATTCTCCCTTTCCAATACCATTTTAAGTGCCTGATAGCAACAAGGTTTCCAGTGAAAAGTACAAAATTGAATTCATTCAGTTACACGAATAGGAAAGATTGAACGAAATCATTCTTCCCTCTAGATAAGGTACACGGGCAGTAACACAACAAGAATGTTTCAAACGAACAAATGTTAAAAATATGTGGCATTTACGTGCATACCACACAATTCCTATGCATTTACATATAAAAACAAAAAAAATTGCATTTGACATTTGTACCACCAAATCTTTAACCACATAAAAAATATCACTATTTTAACTTTTAAAAAGTGAAATACATCTTTTCATGCAAAGGTAAGGTGGCCTATATGCAAAGATTAAAGTTTAGGAGTTGGTTATGTAACTACATAAGAATTGAATGGTATGTATTTAAATATTCCTAGGAATATCAAAAGATGTATTGACACGGGGCTCGAGGGAGGACCGGCCGGTCCTCAAGCGAGGAAAACTGCCTCCCCCTCCTTCCCCTTCTTCCTTTCCCTCCCCTTTTTCCTTCCTTCTCTTCCTCCTCATTCCTTTCTCACCTTTCCTTTCTCTCCCCATCAAACATTCCTGCTTAAGCACTTTCCTATCTTAAATCCTTCCTAAAATCTAAAATCATGATTATATTTTATTCCCCCTTCTTATCTTAAATTATTTTCTATTTTAAATCCTTACCTAAAATTTGAAAAACTGATTATATTTTATTCCCCTTTCTTAATTTGGGTGTTTCCTAAAATAAGTCTAGCCTCTTTAAAAATAGGATGATGTACCTAGAGTTAGGGGTTTGTTTTGATATCTGAATTCAGGTTTTAACCTTGGTATTTTCCCTTCGAGGGTTGTATCCAACATTGAGGTAGTGCTTCGGTTGTCCCTAGTCCGAGGTGGTGATCGTCTCCAAGGGTCCGAGTGGTGCTCCAACTGTATCTTAACGCTGTCGAGGCATTTATCATACCACACTTTCGTTTCCCTGTTGTCCTACTTCCAATGTGGCTCCAGCACTCCGACCCCCCAGCCGTCTTCAGCCCATCTCCCAGCTCCGAAGACCGTTGTTCTACAGCCAAATCTGCCACACAACAATCCCTAGGGCTGTCAAAACGGCTCGTTGTTCGCGAACAGCTCGTGTTCGGCTCGTTAAGAATCTCGTGTTGGGCTCGTTAATTTTGTTCGATAAGTTAACGAGCCGAACACGAACTAAGATGTGTTCGTTCGTGTTCGGCTCAT